>OZ007597.1:106023656-106311003 GCA_963931845.1 Maratus michaelseni | reverse complement strand
AAAAGCAATAATGCATAGGTCCCTTTCGTTGAGAAGGTTCCTAAAGCGTGTTGTCTCCTTTTGTTTTTATTTTAATGCAATTTTTAACCAAGCAATCGGCTAAGGCACAATTTCTATATTTTTAAACTGTACTTGTTATCCTAAATATCTCTAATACTGGAGAAAATATTTCTGGGATTGGAAACCGCAATAAGCAGTATTTTCTTTTACTCTCTATACCTCATAATACATAATTCAATGGATATCAAATTTCTTAGTGAAGCAGACGTTTTAATTGTTCGGTAGATGTTGCGTGTCTTGAGAACTATCACTTTCAGGTGCGTTCGTTTGCGACGCAATAATTTCTGAATCTTGACATGATGGGGTGGCAGGAGGACTTATGTCTGGAGGGGTAATAGCCGTGTGAGACATTTCAGTGTCGCTGAATGAATTGTCAACTGTAGGGGGAACGGTGATAATAACAGGAGAGGTTTGGCTGCTACCGTTACCCTGAAAACTTGAAGGCCATAATAAGTCTAAATTTTCATTGTCATCGAAAACCGCGTGTGGTCTCGCAGGTGAGATACACTGCCTGTGGGTGTTTCCCGGGGAGTCTGTAGCCTTAATAGGGGGGTGAAGATTTAAGTGTCTTCTCCGGTCGGGACAAGGAATAAGTCTTTCGGCGTGCACTTTAACGCCTTTTGTGTGTAATTTGAATGGGTCAAAAATAGTATAGTTAACCGCATTATGTCGCTGTTTAATTTCGTATGGACCAACATTAAAACGCTTTTTTGTAGTTAGTTTATATCTGTCACAATCTCTAGTATGAAGAAAAACACGTTGACCTGGAACAAAATCCCTATTCTTAGCGAAAGTATGTTGATAATCGCGTGATTTTTCAGCTGCACGTGCTATACTCTCTTTTATTTTTCGGTTAACATACTGCAATTGCAAAGCTCTTTTTTTCACATAATCTTGATGAGAAACATGTTCCACTGATGTCGGCTCATTTATAATATCCGTAGGCATTTTTGGTTCAAACCCGAACTGGACAAAAGAGGGCTTTTCATTTATAGAAGTGTGATGCGTGTTGTTGTAAATTAGAGCGTAATATGAGGTAAATTCGTCCCAATTTAACGTTTCTTCTGCAAAAATGGCAAGCGATTTCTTTATATTTTTGTTAATTACTTCAGCGGAACCATTTGACCTTGGTAATTGCGGGGTCGTTGCTAATTTCGTTACGCCGAATCGCTTACATAATTTTTGAAGAACTTCTGCCGTAAAACAACTAGCTCGGTCCGTTAAATATTTATCTGGGACGCCAAAAGTACCAATGTAATCTATTAGACATTCAGCCACATAAAATGCTGTAGTATTAGGCAACGGGTAAAGTTTAATATATTTGGAGAAATGATCTACAAAAGTAAGAATATATCTGTTATTCCTTGATGTTTTATTAAACGGGCCTATAAAATCACCGGATATGAATTGATTTACTTTTGATGGAAGGTAATGGGCCTGTATGGGAACTGGGGCAATCTTATGTGGTGACTTAAACGAAATACAGGTCTGACATGATTCGACGAAATTCTTGGTGTCAGAATAAAGATTATTCCAATAATATTTTTGACGAGCAGTATTGTAAGTTTTCATTACACCATAATGAGTTAAGTGTGAAATGTTAAGTATATGGGCTTGATATTTTTTTGGAACAACTATTTGCTCGACCATCTTAGATTTTCGTACGCTAGGAATAGATGCTGTATGCAATAATAATCCGTTTCGTAAAAGATAATTGGGAAATTTTTGTGAGATTTGCCTAGGGCTGTTCTCTAATTCAGTAATAATTTGTAGTAGTTTGTCGTCGTTGCGTTGTTCGGTCTTAATATCATTAATAGTAGGGACATCGATTTGAATAGCGTTTAATTTTAACTGATTTAAGTGCGACGTTTGATCATGAGCCGCTGTTTTAGCATACAATAATATATAAGCTTCATCATTAACGACAGTTTGCGGTGTTACCAACCTAACTTCAGAATCGTCCATTAACATCCAATTATTTTGTGCATCTCTAATATAACAATAGTAATGTCCATTATCACTAAAGGGACCTTTATGTACGATTACCGCTTTCAAATTATAATATAATACTTCATTAACCATTGAATTAACGACATATGAACTTAAGTCTAAGTCTAAAGGATATGAGATGATTTTAGAATTTTTGTTTTCGTGAGAATTTGAATATTCAAATCTTTTTATTTGAAAGGTGATTACTTCAGGAATTTTTGAAATAGAGATTTTCTTTAAAGCTTTAACATAATTTTTACAATTATAACATTTATAGTTTTCAGAAAGTTGCTCAAATGTCGTGAACTGTTGTAAAGCGTCTTCTAACGTATTTGTAGCTTGTGTTAATGATAAAGATAAGTCTGTAAAGGAATCGAATGCAAAACTTCGCTTATTACAGTTTAAACATTGGATTTGGCTTTGAAGTATCCCTTGGAAAATTGAATGAATCGAGGGAGATATATCATTAGCGGGGATAGAATTACAGTAAATTTTGTGAAATGGAGTAGCTAGCTCAATTTTGTGTAGTACTTGACATAAAAATTCGTGAGCATCTGCTTGCTTAAATTTTTGAAAATCTGTGCCTATTTGTTCTAAGTGATTATAAACATCTGTTGGTCGCATAGTTTTTCCTGTGGTCGTACTTAAAGAAAGGAAATGTTTCTTTAACAAACATATCATGCAAAAATTCGGATTAGTACAGTGTGACATGTCACATGAGAGATATTGTTTTAATGCTTGTAATGAAATAAGTGTCTGTAAAACAACATTCATATAACACGAATTTCCTAAATTCATAAGACCTACGCCTAAACTGGGATTATGAAAGTCTAAAGAATTATCTGGTTCGAATTTATGTAATACATTGACTCTTTGAGGTGCAAGGTTTCTCTTATCTTTTTTTTCGGAATTTGGAAAGAAATCTCTTGACAAAATGTCTGCGACCACATTTTCCGAAGAGGAAATATGCCTAAATTCATAGTTATACTCAGCTAAAATAGTAAACCATCGCGTAAGTCGATTTCCTGGCGATTCAAGTTTCGACATTTGAGTAATCGCTTTATTATCGCAGTTAATGAAAAAATGTCGTCCGTAAAGGTAATGTTTAAACGTAGATAAGCCACATATAACCGCCATTAACTCCTTTTCTTGAATCGTGTATTTCTTTTGAGTATTGTTAAGCTTTTTCGAATAGAATGCGATAGGTAATATAACACCATTTACGTCTTCTTGACCGAGCATTCCGCCGATAGAAAAATCACTTGCGTCCGCCGAAAGAATGAAATCTCTTTGAAAATCGGGGTGTATAAGTATGGGTGGGTTGGAGAGATGCTCTTTAAGTTTCTCAAAAGAAATCTGAGCGTCCGTTGTCCATCGAAATCTCGTATTCTTACGAGTGAGGTCGGTAAGGGGGGCTGACAGTTTAGAAAAGTCTTTAATAAATTTTCTGTAGTATGATACTAGTCCCACAAACCTACGGATCTTTTTAACAGTATTAGGGATCGGGAAATCTCGGATTTTTACAATATTTTCATCAATGGGTCGAATTCCTTCTGAATTTAATTTGTGACCTAGAAAATTAATTTCTGGCAGAAAAAATGAACATTTTTCTGGGTTTACAGTGATGCCAAACTGGCGAAATCTTTCTAATAATTGTCGTAATTTTGAAAGCATCTCTTCAATGCTTTGCGATCCGAACGCAAAATCGTCAATATAATTTGATATTCGTAACTCTGAAAGGGGCGCTAATATTTGATCAGCTAATTTCGCAAACTCCTCAGGACTATTAATTAAGCCCTGAGCCAATACCTTATATTGAAAATTGCCATTTTCTGAACTAAATGTAGTAATTTCTCTGTCACCTGGTCTCAAAGGAATTTGCCAAAAGCTATTACTTAGATCTAATGTTGTGAAAAATTTATTTCCTCTTAATCTTTCCAATAAATGTTGAATTATCGGTAGTCGATGTCTCGGATACTTAATGTGCGCATTTACTTTCCGATAATCAACTACCATACGCCACTTTTGTTTTGTTGGGTCGTTCGTAGGGTTTTTCTTTTTAATGAGAATTAGCGGCGAGCTAATATGCGAATCTGAACGCTCTATAATGTCAGCGTCTAATAATTCTTGAATCTGACGATCAACTTCGTGTCGTAAAGCTTCCGGTACCCGATACGGTCGGCTAGACGGTAATTTCTCAACGTCTACTTTTATTTTCGGTAGTATCGCCTCTGTTCTGCCTATCGTATACACTCTTTTACTAAACACGTCTGCGAATTCAAATAAAACATCTAGCAATTTATTTCTTGTTACAGTGTCTAAATGCTCAAGTTTAAAGTCAGAGGGCTGTAATTCTGATCGTCTTAATTGCTTTAACTTCTCAGTGTTTCTATTATCAAAACTACTGCTAACTGTGCCAAATTTAGTGTTTTTATTTATATGGATAGTTTCGTCTGAACAATTAGAAACATGTAGTCTTATAAATCGTTCATTTTCTATCGTGCATACATTATTCATAACTTTAATATGTTGGTTTTTCAATTTGGAAAAAAATTTCACTGCAGTACCCGTGTGTATAGTTTTATCTAAAGAAAGGTTTATGTCTTTACGTTCTCGAGGCGCCAAAATAACATTCTTTGGTAAATATGCATAATTTGTTTCGATCGCTCCAACGCTATCGTGCAAAGCATCCTTTATAGAGATAACGGCGTGTTTTGATTTCAGTTTATTTGTATCAAAACAAACACTAAATTTTCCCAACTTTAAAAAATCATATCCTACAATTGCACTATAATAATTCGATAGTTCATTTTTCACTATATAAAACTTCTGCTGAAATTGTCTGGTACCAATTTGAATAGGTAAAATCGCCGCAGTGGTAATGTTCATATCTTCCCCTGTAACTGATACAATTCTTGCATCGATTTTTAACTGCTTGACTCTGTCATCTACCTTAATCAGATTAAATATTCTTTCTGTTAGAAGTGACGCACTGGAACCGCTGTCTACCAGGCATTTTATGAAATTACCCGCAATTCTCAAGTCAATAACTGGTAAAGAATTTTTCCTTTTAACGCACCCGAAATCGCGTAAGACATTTTGCGTGTTTATTCTTTCAAGGTAAGAATCAGTCGTATGCCCTTTTTCTCCTGCGGCTAGTAGGGAACTAACATGCGGGCTTTGACGGTCAGTTCCCTTTAAGCGTTTTCCGGAACCGTGTAATTATTTCTGAAACCGCGAGAAGTTTGACCGCGTCTGCTATTGTTAAATCGCTGCGAACGAACAGGTCTTTGAAACCGTCTATCATTGTAAGTTCTCCCTCGGAAATTTCTGCTCTCAGGATTCAAAAAGCACTCGGAGGTGTAATGAGAAAATCGATTACACATATTACAGGTGGGCCGGTTACTGCGTACAAAAGATCTATTCTGCGATGTACGAAAGTCCCTTCCACGTCTATAATTACTTTGAAAATCGGGAGAATTATTAGGACGTCTAGATGTTTGTTCGATTTTCAAATGCTCAACTTCCTTAGCAAGATTATTTATTAACTGGGTCGTATTTGACGCATGGGCCTCTAGCATGGACTTAATCTCACTGTTGTTAGTAACAGCTGACGTATTGTTAGCAAACTGAGTCTCCAATATCTCATCATTCGAAAAGTCATTCGCCTGAAGGGATTGAACAAAATTTAAAGCCTCTTCAAATGATCTCGGGTCTTTTAAAATGACCGAATTTTTATAACGTGCTGACAAACCGTCTATAAATTTTGCCAACTTCGTCTCCTCAAATATAGCTTTAATTGCGGCGTTTGATAAGTCAGGTGAATTAAAAAACCGTTGAGTTGCCACAGAAACGCGTGCAGCGTACATTTTAACAGACTCATTTGGGGCCATAACACAGTTCGAAAATTGCTTTTGCCTGACTCCGAGACTGTATTGGGTATCAAAATAAGAGAGAAATTTCTTCTTAAATTCCGTGTAATCTTTCTCTTGATTCAAATCAGGGGAATTAATTACACTTGAAAGGGCTTCTCCTCGAATACGAGAACGCAAAATTAATAATTTTTCTTGGTCTGTACATCTAGCTAAACCTGTTACTGTTTCAACATTCTCAATAAAATAACTGGGTGAAATGGCAGAAATACTATCATATTGCGGTAAAACGGATTGAAATCCGGTTAGTTTTCTAATGAACGCCTCCGATTCATGATTATTATTTGGTGGAGGATCTTGGGCGGTATCTGAAGGGGGGTCTGAAGGGGGGTCTGAAGGGGGCATGTTTATTTAAAATACGGGAGAAAATATACCAATTTCCGTTCAAATAATTTAAACCGAAAACTAACCTCTCCTTATCTAACAAAATTTTAACCAGTAATAATAATATTAAAACCAATATAATATACAGTAATACTCAAAAGTTCATAAATCATAAAATACACTAGAATATGATAAAACCTATACTAATTCCATAATAAATAATGAGAATAGAAAATTTCGTATAAAAACATTTAAATGACCATCGTACTTTAAATCATAATGTCTCAAATTAAAGATCTCTAGATAATATAAGTAACACAATATTTTAAAATACATTTACATTCACCCAAGAATAATGTCATTTGTGGAGAAAGAGAAAGGAAGAGGAAGAAAAAAAAAAATTCTTGACCCCTAGCATTCCACAATACAAAACTGTACGGAAAGAGTAACAAACACTGTATCATTAAACATATCTGTAACAAAGAAAGAGAAAAGTAACGAAAAGTTTACAATCCTTATTTTAATAAAATTTCTTTCATGTTTTTTTTTTTTTTTTCTTTAAAAACAAATTGAATAATTTTGACGGTAAATTAAATAATTTACCACTACAGAGGTATACATTAAATTTTTAACAATAGTATAAAACTATAGGTCACGGTAACCATTGCTGGGACGGCTCTGCGGTACGACGGTAAGGGTGGTAAGTTATCCTTACTTTGCTTTAATTGATTCGATTGAATTTTAATTAGATTACTTCCATTGATTAATTGATTACTTCTCTTATTAATTAAATATTTGAATAGTATAAAAAAACTACAATGGAAGTTGCGTGGCATCGTGAGTAAATAGTGGTAGTTACCCAGAATCGTACGCAGACCGTCACCTCCCGCCTTCTCTGTATTGGTAAATAATTAAACATTAAATTAGAACTAAACAGTTTATTAGAACTTTCACAAATAGGTTACAATACAATTAAAGATTATACTCATAATTTGAATATAAGCTGAACTAGACTTGATTCTAAATAAACAAATAAATACACTTAATCTAAACACATTAGTTAGGATGCCTACGAAGCCCTATACAAGCTTACGTTAAAATCTACATTAAATTTTTGAATGAGAACAATTCGGAATACTTAGTAAATAAATCATACCTGCGGTCAACTGGAACAGTACGCTGATCATCCTAAAATCGGTCCTTTCAAACAGTTCAGCCGGCACTATCACTCACAATTCGACTAATTTTCAATCGGCTATTCTATCCTCTCCAACACTTCAAAAACCCATCACTTTTCTCTCATCATCACCAACCTTCTTATCTCGTCAACTCCTTGCCTCCGTATCCTCTCTCCTCTTTCTGCTCCCCTATCTTATTTCTCTGTCTCCTCCCCCAAAATATTCTCCCCGTTTTTTCTATCCCAATCCTGGCCATCTTCTCATTTTCTTATCATCCCTTTCCATTCACTCAAATGGCTAGAAACTTCTCATTGTCTGAAAACCTGCCTCCAAACAAAATTATTGGATATCTCTTCATTTAATAAATCCCACCTACTACGGGGTCATCTCACCCTTTTCCCGCCGAAAATTCTCACGTTTTTTTACTCTTAGGTGGTCTGGGGGGGGCGTTCTTGCACTCATAATTTTATCTAACGCTGTCAAGTATGACATTTACTATTCCCGACTTTCTTTTATTAAACTTACTTCTATCTATACAATTGTAACCTCTCTTCTTGACGTAACTAACTTTACACCTGGGTTCCCCATTATCGTTCACACGTGCACTCGCCACTTAAAATCAGCAGCTGAGCCAGTCTTTTATCTTCTTAGCCCAACCTAAAATTCCATGTTATTCACGAGCATCCCCATGCTCTATTTCTATTCTTCTAATATAACCTACCTGGCTCTTAACCGAAACTCATCTTGAGAAAGAATATTCTAAGCTTACAATTATCTCACGCCTTGCCGATAGTTATCCGGCATACTGAAGAAAATCTTTTTTGAAGGGAAACTGCAATAGGCAGTATTTCTCTATACCCCAGAAAATTTAGTTAAATGGATATGAAATTTCTTAGTGAAGCAGGTGAATTAATTTTTCGGTAACTTTGGATGTAAATTGCTTTCATATGTTAATAGGCATGAAGGTCAACTTAATCAAGTTAATTAAAATGACTTTTTTTTCTCTTGTAAAGTTAAGCTCAAGAATTCTGTCTTAAGAATTATAAAAATATTTTTTTTCTCTTTTCAATCTGTTTGTTATAGAATTAAACAGAATACATTTCAGCAGGTTTAAACTACCTTTATCTTAATAAATTTCTTTACAAACTATAGAAAAGACATTCTTGCCAAAAAAATCTTTTTTATTAGTGACGAAACTTAATTAGAAGTAAAAAAAACTATTAGTTAAGAATCTTAGTAATTGAAATTTTTTATGTTTAATCCAGTAAATACTGTGCATGTTTTCGATATTTGCATCGTAATCTTTTATGCTTAAAGAACTGGGAAGAATAGTGCTTGTTTTTTCCGGTGAAATTAAAACTTTTTTATTGCGGATAAAACCAAGAAACTGTAAAAATACAGGTTTTTTTAATATAAAGTGTTTATTAGTTTGGAATTTTCTACAAGCCGATGAAATCCTTCTGCGATAAAAATAAAACCTTTAATAGTTTCCATTTCTGATGTAATTAACATCTAGAAGTTCTAATTGCTACGGATGTAATATAGTGGAGAAGATCCAACAATTCTATCCTTTTTTTCGTAAGATGAAATTTGAGAATCTTGCTTGTACGAATTTAAGTTCTTTACTAACTTTCGAAATGAACTTCTTGTAAAGAAAAAAAAATCTATTTACAAAACTAGAATAGAATTAAAAATGTTGTTTGCTTTTAACTTCCAAACATTTAAAAACGTTTGTTTAATTGATTAAATAACGCGGTTGATGTTAATCTTTGATGTTTAAAGAACGGTAATTAGGTTATTTTACAGTGCAATAAATTCATTTACATGGGAATTTCATCGAGTAATTGAAAAACGACAGCTTTTCTTATGTGTTATCTTGAAAATCTCTAACAATCAGAGAATGTCTGTATGACATTCAAACTTTAATAATTTTTGTTTCTTATTTAAATTTTACATAGAAGTGCTCAGTGCTACATATATGAAACTTTGGAATAAGGATAATAAATATAAATCAAGAGAACAATATAAAAAACATACTCAACTTTAAGGTTGCAATACCTCAAACAACTGTGTTTTCAAGAAATGTTAAAAACTGTAAATGCAAAATATACTGTTTAAAATAAATATATCCAAAAGCGTACTTTTAGAACTTTTTATTTAAACAAACTTTTTACAGGAAATTAAAAAAAAAAACTTTTCACACCGCAAAATTATTATTCACTCGCAAATTAAGGCTTAAACATTTATTTCATAAATTTTAGTTTTCAATTTTCTCTCTTTTCATCTCTATTTATTGTAGAAATAAACATAGAAAATGTACTTAAAATCAGCAGTTTTAGACGTTATTCAGGCAGTGTTACTGACTTAACAAAGTTCTTTACAAACTTTCGAAATGAAAATAAAGAAAAAAAATCTATTTAAAAAACTAGAATAGAATTAAAATAGTTGTTTGTTTTTAACCTCAAAACATTTAAAAAAGGTTGTTTAATAAATTAAATAATGCAGTTGATGTTAATCTCTGATGTTTAAAGAACGGTAATTAGGTTATTTTTCAATGCAATAAATTCATCGATTAATCGAAAAACGACAGCTTTTCTTATGTGTTATCTTGAAAATCTCTACAATCAGAGAATGTCTGTATGACATTCAAACTTTAATAATGTTTGTTTCTTATTTAAATTTTACATGGAAGTGCTCAGTGCTACAGATATGAAACTTTGGAATAAGGCATTGGGGTTTGTACGGGACCGGCCGAAGCATGAGCTCCATCCGGCCCATGGGCTGGTCTTTGGCCAATTTTCATTCACAAGACTCGGGCCTTACTTATTTACAGGCTCGGGGCCGGCCAGGCCTAGGTATCATTATTTCCGTGTCTGTCCAGACTTCTTTTTTCGGTTAAAATCCAAGCTTGGACTTCATTCTTCCAAGAGATCTGCACGGGCCGAAATTTTCAGGCTCGGTCCCGACCCACCCCATATAAAAATAATTGGCCTGACCCGTTTAAAAATCAATAAAATGAGGCCCGGCACAACGCTTTTTGCAAAAAATGCATAGATATATAAATGACCACTATTTGAAAAATAAAATTATTCGTAAAGTACATACATAGTAAAAAAACTCAAGTACAGTAAAACCTGTGAAGTAGAATCTGTATTTGACGGACACCTGCCTTAAACGGAAAGATGTCTTGACAAGTGAAAGATTAATATAATAATCCGTGAAAAAGGAATATAATATACATACAACATTATATTAATAAGGTAAAGCCAGGACAGATGGCGCGGTCGGAGAGATTGCGCACATAGAAGTTCGGGGGGAAGGAGTAGAGTGAGCGCACCGCGACTCCAGGTAGTTGTACAACAGCAGTAGTGAAGTGTCTACTTGAAAGTGCGCGTTGATTGTTTTGATCGTCTAAGATAAAGCATTGCTATTTTGTTTTGTTTTTCCAAAGTAAGTGCTTGAATTTTCATAGCTATTCGTCAGAATTTCTACACAATGTCAGAAGTACAAAATATTTTAAACTTAAACGATTTCTCATAAGTTACTAATCTAGACTAACAATGTGAATATCGACGGTTCGTTTTAGTAGCGGCCATGTGTAAATAAAAGGTCGCGCAATCTCTCCTACCGAAATTGGAGAGTTTGCGCATCTGCTACTTAGGAGAGATGGCGCATTGTTCCCATTAGTTTCCATGCTAGGAGAGATTACGCAGCTTATTGGTAAATTTGCATAAAAAAATGAAAAATGAAAATGGACTAATTTTAAGTTAAACGTGTTATCAAGTAACTTAATGTTATTTTGTAATCTTATCTGGACTTTCTTTTTCTGATTCTTTATTTTTTTTTTACTTTAATTAAAATTTGTTAATCGTTTTTAAAAATATTTCCTTTTTCAGAATATTTAATTTTTAGGTTGAAATATTCACTCCTAATACAATAATATTTTTTCACAGAAACGTTACAACAATGTCATTTAAGTGTAATTATGATTTTTAACAATTTAATTGTAGTTATTATTAGTAACAATCTCTCCTACCCATGTGCTCAATCACACCAAGCCTGTAAAGACAGATTGCGCAAAATAACTTTCTTGGTTTTATTACAACTGTTCTATTAAATTACAACATAACAACAAAACAGCAATGGAGATGCTTAAAAAACAAATGAAGTAAAAATTATTCATGAATAGTTTAGCAAAAAAATTAATATTTTGATTTTTTATTGCTATTCTTTTGAATTGTGCGCAGACTATCCTAGCTTTACCTTATACAAATATACAATACAATATATACATCATTGTGTTAATATACACAACATTACAAGAACACGATGTGCCTATTAAGAATGGAACATGTCTATAACGAATTCTCTCCTCATTTTACTTACCCATCATACGTAGTATAGGGTAAGTCCTATTTTGAAAAAAAAAAGAAATGACGGATTTACACGTTTCAGACACTGGAGATTCCGAAAAACATATTTTTAGAAAAAAAAATTTGCCGTCCGTCTATGTGTCTGTGTGTGTCTGTAAACGCTCTATGTTCCGAACAAATTGAGATAGACTTGAAATTTGGTGTGTACTTAGTATTTAATAATGAGAAGAAGCTTATTAAATTTCAGTAACCTCGATTATCTGGAACTATTTTTTTTCGGACTCTCAAAATATTTGTTCTGATAAAATGTATATAAATTTTTTTGAAATTGTTTATTTTTAAGAGTGAATATAAAAGACAATAAAAAAACATAAATTTTGCATAAAGAATGAAGTCGAGCGGGTAATTAGTTGCCGAGATATTTGTAACCATATTTCCACACTCTTCTATTTTTCATGACCCGGTATTTCATTCAAATATCAATTCAAAGATATATTTTAATTGGAAATGAGACGTTTAATCCGACGCAGTAAACTTTTAGTTAATATGATTATCAATTTTGGAGTTATAAGGATGTTTCTTTTACGCAATTCAGTAATAGAGCATTTAAAGTTATATGACGTCATCAAGCCACGACTTTATTCAAGTTGCAATGCATTTTATAAACAGTTTACATATGTTTTAATTTCATATTTTATATTATGCATATCCATGATGGTTAAGTATTACGATGGTATCCAACGACTAGTCTCTTCTCTTTCTGAATCTGCATTTGAATGTAATTATCTAAGTCATTTTTTTAAATCAGTGTTTATGTACGTAATTGTCTAAGTGGTCATTAATATTGTTGATATTTTGTAATCCATGTGTTTCGATCATAATCTGAATATAAAAACTGTGCATAAGTAAGTGTTCTTTTTCAATAATTTTAAGTAGAATACTGTAGCTTCAGAAATATCGGAATATTTTGTAGAAATTCAGTCAGGCTATTCGGAACATTTAGCTTTTATACCGGGTCGGATTCAACCTTAAACGGAACTGTGTCTTTATCCGTGCAATATTAGTATAATATTCTGTGAAAAAATAATAAGGTAAAGCCAGGAGAGATGGTGCTGTCGGAGAGATTGCGCACATAGAGGTTCGGGGGGAAGGAGTAGAGTGAGCGCGCAGCGCATCCAGGTAGTTGTACAACAGCAGTAGTGGAGTGTCTACTTGAAAGTGCCCGTTGATTGTTTTGAGCATCTAAGATAAAGCATTGCTATTTTGTTTTGTTTTCCCAAAGTAAGTGCTTGAAATTTGATAGCTATTCATCAGAATTTCTATACAATGTCAGTAGCACAATATATTTTAAACTTAAACGATTTCTCATAAGCTACTAATCTAGACTAACAATGTGAATATCAACGGTTCGTTTTAGTAGCGGCCATGTTTAAATAAAAGGCCGCGCAATCTCTCCTACCGAAATTGGAGAGTTTGCGCATCTGCTACTTAGGACAGATGGCGCATTGTTCCCAATAGTTTCCACGCTAGGAGAACGCAGCTTATTGGTAAATTTGCATAAAAAATGAAAAATGAAAATGGGCCAATTTTAAGTTAAACGCGTTTTCAAGTAAATTAATGTTATTTTGTAATCTCATCTGGACTTGCTTTTTCTGATTCTTTAATTTTTTCCCCTTTAATTAAAATTGTTTAATCGTTCTTCAAACTATTTCTTTTTTCTGATTCTTTAATCATTAGGTTGAAATATTAACTCCTAATACAATAATATTTGTTCACAAAAACCTTACAACAATGTCAACATCGTCTGGCGTGTAACACGTACTTTCAAAATAATAAAGTTGATCGAAATTTACAGATACATGTTATATACCTTTATAAAAAACAAGGTAAAAATTTAAAATTTAAGAAAAGGAAAATATGATCATAAGAACTAAGATTTTTAAGAAGTCTAAGTAAATGAACATGATATTTATTTACAAACAAAAATATTTTCATTGTTAGATTACATGAAATATAATAGTAATTACGCTTTAGAATAAACTTTTATCTTACTCAACATTAGTAATATAGGGTAAGTCTTGTAATAGTTTTAAAAATCGAAAAAAATTTGACGGATGTATACGTTTCACACACTAGAGATTCCAAAAGGCATATTTTTAGCAAAAAAAAAAAAAATGCTGTCCGTCTGTCTGTGTGTGTGTCTATAAACGCTCTATCTCCCGAACAAATTGAGATAGAGAATTGAAATTTGGTTTGTATACTTAGTATGTAATAATGAGAAGAAGCCTATTGAATTTCAGTAACCTCGATTATTCGGAACTATAATTTTTGGACTCTCGAAGTATTCGTTCTGATAGAAGGTATATAAAATTTTTCGAAATTGTTTCTTTTAAGGAATTTAAAAACATAAATTTTATAATAAAACAAAAAAGAACAAATACCCATCATTAGCAGTATAGGGTAAGCCTTGTAATGGTTTTAAAAATCGAAAAAAAAAATGACGGATTTATACGTTTCACACACTGGAGATTCCGAAAAACATATTTTTAGAAATAAAAAATTGCCGTCCGTCTGTCTATGTGTGTGTCTGTAAACGCTCTATCTCCCGAACAATTTGAGATAGAGACTTGAAATTTGGATTGTACTTAGTATGCAATAATGAGAAGAAGCCTATTGAATTTCAGTAACCTCGATTATCTGGAACTACTTTTTTCGGACTCTCGAAATATTCATTCTGATAAAAGGTATATAACATTTTTCCAAATTGTTTCTTTTAAGGAGTAAATATAAAAAACAAAAAAGAAACATAAATTTTGCATAAAGCATGAAGTCGATCGGACAAGTAGTTGCCGAGATATTTCTAATCACATTTCCACACTCTTCGATTTTTCACGACACTGTATTTCATTCAAATTTCAATTCAAAGATATATTTTAATTGGTAATGAGACAATCCGACGCAGTAAACTGTTAGTTAATATGATTATCATTTTTGGAGTTATAAGGATGTTTCTTTTATGCAATTCAGTAACAGAGCATTTAAAGTTTATGACGTCATCAGACTACGATTTTAAACCCTCTATCTACCGAACAAATTGAGTTTTCATATTTTATATTATGCATATCCATGATGGGTAAGTATTACGGTGGCCCCCAATGACTAGTTTAATTTTTTTATCTGTAATTCATGAAGGGTTCTTTGCAAAGAAAGAAGTGCGCGTTATAAGGTGAACATATACTTAAAAACTGGAAAAAGGAGTCTAAAATTTTAGATGAGGTTATACGCATGTTTGTATGTTACTATTATTATTTTTCTTATAGTTTTTTCCGCTCCGTTTTTAAAAAGTCCTTCCAGCCTGTACCGGGAGGAAAAGGTAGCTTTCCTATATCTTCGTTTTAAAATTTTAGCTAATGTTACACGAAAACAGCAAGTTAAAATGCAAAGAAACGTTTACAAAAGATTCGTTAATACTGAATTTCAATAAGAAATTCGCCAAATTATTGAGCAATAGCCAAATTGGCTTCATTTATGAAGACTTATTTTGGTCGCCAAATTTGGCGATTTCGCCAAATGTCGCCAATTTTGCCAATTTTGTCGCCAATGTCGCCAATTTTGGCGCTAACGGATATGAATATATAGTTTTATGCGTATGATTGGGAAAATTATTACAACAATGAAAGAAAATAATTTGCGAGTAATCACGTTAATGTGCTGTTTTGTTTCAAAATGTCAGCCACCATAGAATTTCAAACTACTCTATCTCAGCCATTTTTTAAGATAGAGGTAAACCAAAAAATGCTCTGGAATCCTTGTATCAAGGCCTAACACGTAATTAAAAAATAAATTTGAATTTTTAACTTTTTTGTATATTTATTTTAGTTTTAAAGTTTTAAATGGCCGCCATCTTGAAACAAAATGGCGGACCAAGCTGGCCAACGAACTCTGTCGAGACATTGGTGACCTTAATACACACAATTAGTTTCATCAAAATCGATTTATAAATACGAGCGTTATCGTATGACATAGGTCAGATATATATATATATATATATGGATATATCTATATATATATAAATCAACATTTGAACGGAGGGTGGTTTTGGTGTCTGGGGGTCATGATTGGCGAAAATATATCGAAATTTTCCGGAACTGCTTTCCTCCGAACGGCTGCAATAGGTAGCTTTATACTTTTTTGTATTGAAAGCTATTTAAAAAAATAAACAGAATACATATACTTTAAAAGAATATTTTTCAATGTTATTTAAACAAACATGTACGGTAATAGTTCAAAGATTTTGAGTTTTTAAGAAATAAAGGGCTCGGGTGTTACGCAAGGTAACAAACAAATGCAAGTTTCGAGATATTCAAAATTCAGTTTTCCAGAAAAAAAACTGTCTAACTATCGTGATCGTTTCTAAAACATCTCATTTATTAATACTGAGCCTTCAGTTAAATCATGTGCAACATTTTTGTCTGATAGATTTCATTTCAGTCATTATCTATTTAATTAAAACGAAAAGCGCATTCTGTCAAATTTTCCACAAGAATATCGTCTCTTTCCGCATGCGCCAACGTTTTTTGAAGGCTTCTACCCTCAGAAATGGGAAACCTGGTGGATTAGCCCTCACCTGTTTAGCCTAGATGGATTGAAAATGGTTGATTGAAAACGTGTGGAGTCACCATTGCATTGAAAGCATAGACCTTCTAATATATTTTTGCTCTGAGATTGAAAGCTAAAGCTGTTTTTTAAGAACTCATGTTTCCACTACTAAATATTCATATATTTTTGCAAAGTTTTAAAGAGAGCTTGGACACAGTTAAATATTTATAACGGACTAAAATGTCAAAGAGTTCGGAAAATGAGAACAATTTTTGTATTGCTATGTTAAAGGAGCCGACGCGAAAACAAACAAAAAAGCGAGAAGAAAACATTTCTTTTACAACTAGATAACAATATTTTTTTACGAAATTTTTACTCGGTCTGTAAAACCTTTTTATTTCAATAAAGATTTCAAAGAGTTCGGACGAAAATAATTTTTTATTTTAAAACTATGAAACGAAACGAGCCTACGTAAAAAAAAAAAAAAAAAAAAAAAAAAAAAAAAAAAAAAAAACAAGAAAATGAGCGCTTTTATCATTAAATATCAATATTTTTTCGCGAATTTTTCATTTTAAAATATAATGTCATACAAAATCCGGTTAAAGATATAAAATAATAAAAACTTGATGTTTCTTTTTAAATTTATTATCACGAGTCCTGGCAACGCCGGGCGGGGGTCAGCTAGTTAAAATTTATAGCAAAGCCTTTTTCTTTGATTACTATGGCATATAGTGAGTAAAAAATAAACCTTGTACTTTTAAAATGTTGCGAGGATGTAGGTAAACAATTTTACATGAAAGTTTGGAAAAATCAAAAAGCCAGTTACTCTGTTTTATTTCCCAGCGCTTCAAGTATTAAAAATTTTAAAATATATGTGCAAAATTATTTTTTATTATTTTTTATTTTAATTAAATTTTTTATTGAAATTAAAGAGATTTTTTTTTTACTACAAAGTTTCATTAGAAAAAATATCTATACGATTCCAAAAACTACAAAGCTTTGAAGATTATTTAGTTAAATCTTGCATCTTCTTCTTCTTTTTTTATTTTATTTTTTTAATTTATTGACAGTAAGAGAAGAATAATGATATTTTTTTCTCTTAGAAATATAACGCACAGACGTACTTTGTGTTTCTTAAATGTGAATGTTATTTAAGTAATCGATAAAAGAGAACTTTTCTCTATTTTTAAACTGTATTTGTCATACTGATTAATTGTACAGAATTATTCAAACTGTTAACTAATTCACGCGTGTTATAATTTTCCAATTGGGTGCAAATGTGCCCACGCCAGAATTCGAACCAGGGACCGTTTGTCTTTAACTTCCAATGATCTGCCAACTGCGCTATCCTAAACAAATTTGGCGGCCACACAATTCACCCCGAATCCTTATTGATTGGGACATCTGGGTCTGATATCTGAATCAGCTCAGCAGAAAAAATAACAAGTAATGTAGTTCCATGAAACGTTGCATTCGAAATTACGCTTGAATAATTTTAACACAATTATTCTAATTGGTAAATAATTCACACGAGTTGTCATTCTCCAACTGGGTTAAAAAGTGTCCAGGACCAGGGACTTTTTGCTGTAGCTGCAAAGCTCTTCGAACTGAGCTTCATGCCCAGGGCCTGATTATCCGAAAGGCACGTGAAGCACGTGCTTCCCCTCTAAAATTTAAAAGGGGTTCCAAAATGACTGCGAAGAGGGCCTTCTAATTCCCATTTTTGTTTTTAAATTGTATTTTTATTTTATTATTATTTTCTTAAACAAAGTTTGCTTAATGCAAGAGGAAATCCACGCACTACTTCACGAAGCTTTTATTTAACAGGGAAATATGAATGTCACCAATAGGATGTTAATTAATCCTATAGCATCCTCATATGCCTGTTAGAAATCATCCAAGAGATTGATGTACTAAATATATCTGAAGTATATATAGGGAACATAAAAAGCTGTTTAATGTATGTGTTAACATATGTGACCTCGGCTAAGCTACTCCCGGGAATAATGTTATTGTCATTGGTGAGTTTTCATGAATAAAGAATTAAGAAATCTCTTGCCAAATGAAAAGGAGCCCCGAAATTATTCCGTGCTCCCCCTAGATTCGGAGGTTAATCGGGCCCTGCTCATGCCAACTGAAAATCTCTAACACAACAGAAAGTCTTTGTGGAATAGAAACCATAAGAGGTTTTTTAGGTGCGTTCGTAATTATATAAATACGTATCACCTATTGTCGTCGCTTGGTCCGTCCGTCCGCGTCCATCTGTCTGTCCGTCCGTCCGCATATAACAACGCAAAAACTACCCAACCGAATGGTTTAAATTTAAGATGTATCATCTTTGCAGAATTTTGTCGAGACATTTCAAATTTTATTAAAATCGAATCAAAACTTTAGGAGATATTAATAAAAATATTTATTAAGAAATTTGAATTTTTTTTTTTTTAAATCGGTGCTTTTTTGTTATAGGAGCTTCGGAAGTTTCATCGTCAAGCGACCGAGATACTTATTTTATTACAGAAAATAATCTGCAGACGATATAATTCATTTCACAGAATTAAAAATCATCTAGATCTGAATATTTGTTTAACTAGCTATAGTACGAACGCACCTCATTTGTCACGTTTGACGTACAATTTCCAACTTGTTTATCTTGGAAACTACATATCAGTCATATCATTTACACTTAGTGCTAGAAATATCAAACTTTCTTAAAGGAGCAGAAGCAATAATCGTTCGGTTATATTGGTTATAGATTGCTTTCTTCTTTTAATAGGAACTAGTTGACCCACCCGGCGTTGCCCGGGCTCGTGATAAAACCTTAAATGAATCCCAAATTTCTAATTTATATCTTTAACCCGATTTTGTATAAATTTATATTTTTAATAACAAAATCGCGAAAAAATACTGATAATTAGTGATAAAAGTGCTCGTAAGAAAACATTAAAAAAAAAAGTCCACACACTTTGAAATTTTTAAAGATCATAAATATAAATGTTTTTCAGCTTGTGTAAAAATTACGTCAGAAATATTGTTATCTGGTTGTAAAATAAATATATTTTCTTCCCGGGAAAACAGCCCTTTTTTAAAAATGTTTTTCAAAGGGTTAACATAATTTTTTTTCGAATTAATTGAGTCATTTGATACACAAGCGTGCAATCTTTCAGAATATGTCTTTCGTTTTTAAATAAACAAGCGCTTTCAGAGCTAAACAGGTTTACTGTTTTTTCGGATTTCTATAGAAAGGGAACCCCCCCCCCTCCCATTTCCCCTTCCATTGGAAAGGCCTCCCTTCCCTTGCAATCCCCAGTTCTCTTCTGTTCAGCCCCCTCTTAAACAAAGGAGGTGGAAGAAGGGAACTCAACTTGTGTTCGCTCCGGGAAGGGGAAATTAGCATAAAATTCAGAAGAAAGTAGAAGGAGTATTTCCTAGCGGTAGGGTTGCCCGCAGTGCAGGCCAATAGGCGAGCGCTTCTTTCCCTAGAGCTCTTGATTCTTCTTAATTTTATTTTCTTCTTAATTCACCGTACAAAAAAGTTGAGGCATGCGCAATAAGGTCAAATTTGCACTGAAAAATTAAGACTTTTGCTTCTCGCTTTAATATATAAGATTAAGGACAACGTGACACACTATATAGCTGTTTTTCTTGAAGAAAACTTTTTTGTGAAGTAGTTGTTTTCCCGCAAATTGAAACTTAAAAATTTAATATTTTAAAATTAGGAGAGTATAATATTTTTCTCTTTTTACATCCCTATTTTTTGTCAAATTAAAGAGAGTAAATGTAACCTAAAGTCAGCAGCTTTAAATGAGATACAACTTAACAAAGTTCATTACTAACTTTTGAAATAAACTTATAGTCAAAAGCTCTTTTTTAATTACAGAACTTAATTAGAAGTAATATTGTTGTTTTTTAAGACTCCAAACAATTAAAATCTTTTATGTTTATTCGATTAAATACTGTGTACATTGTTAATGATTTTGACTTAATCTTTGATGCTTAAACAACAACAATAAACAATTTTCTCGGCGCAATAGAAACTTTAAAATGAGAATTTAACCAAGTAATCGAAAGAAGTCAGCTTTTCTTATTTTCTTGGAAATCTCTAGAAACAGAAAAAAAAACGTATGCGATAAAAGAAAAAGTAAACTTTAATAGTTTCAATTTCTTATTTAAATTGGGAGTACTCACCTAGGAATACTCAGTGCCACGGATATCAAACTTTTGTATTGGAGCAGATGCAATAATTGTTGGGTAACACGGGATATATATTGCTTTCTACTCACAATATGAATTAAACATAACTTGGGAGTATTAATTTAGATGACAATGTTTATCGCAAGGTCAAATTTCAGAGTCTTATTTCTAAGGATTTTTCAAATGACAAATATTTCCTTATTATGTCCTTTTTAGTTCCCTTTTTAACAAAACTAGTCGGATGTGCCAATCCCAAAACTTTCCTCTATCATATACATACTAATACTTCAAAATTCACTATCACAGCGCCAATGAAAATGGAACAAAAATCACTATTACAGCCCCCCCTTCCGGCAGAATATCTCCAAATTCAAGAAGGACCTGCAGGCCATAGTTACAAATCAAAAAAAAAAATTTGGTCGAATCTATGCATAACTTCGTACAATTTTCGACTGGACACTAATAAAAAGACACAAAAATCGCTATTAAAGCACCCCCATCCGGTTGAATATCTCCAAATTCAAGAATTACCTGCTGACCATAATCACACACCTATGGAACAAATTGGGTTTAATTTCATACACTTTTCAATTGTACAAAAAGGAAAATGGCACAAAAGTCGCTATTACACCAGGAACACTTTCGGCGGAAAGTCCCCAAATTCAAGAAAGACCACTGGCCATAGTCACAAACTAAAAAAAAAAATTAGTTCAATTCTACACATAACTTCATACACTTTTCGATAATACCATAAGGACAGACAGGCGGACAGACATACAGACACACAATCGGACAGACAGACATTTTGTATAAACATGTTTTTTGGGATCTCTGACCCCTAAAACGTGTAAATCCTTCGAAGACCGTAAAAGTCGAAATAATTTCGATTACAATAATGGCTTCGATTATAGATTGAAGAAAGTAAAAATAAGGAGAATAAATATAGTTTAAGCGAATAATTTTAAACAATATTCAACCAAAAAAAAAAAAAGTAGGCAATACTTCAAAGAATTGTGTTTTTAAAATAAATATTAAAAATTGTAAATGCAGACTCAATAGACAAAAATAAATATATTCGAAAAACCACTTTCTGGAACATTTCATCTTGACTAATTTTTTTTAATTGTATCAATAGTGATTTGTTTGCCAACAAAACTTGGAAAAAATAGTTTGGTAGGCCTCTAAACACTACGAAACTTTTAAGTTTATTCTGGTTAAATCTGGTCCCTTCTCTTCTTTTGTATAATTTGTTGCTATTAAGAAATCAACAATGAGCACGTTTTTAGGTGCGTTCGTAATTATATAAATACGTAGCACCTATAGTCGTCGTTTGGTCCGTCCGTCTGTCCGTCCGTCTGTCTGTCTGTCCGTCCGTCTGTCTGTCTGTCCGCATATAACAACGCAAAAACTACCCAACCAAATGGTTTGCAATTTGAAATATATTATCTTTGCATAAATTTGTCGAGACATTTCAAATTTTATCAAAATCGAATCAAAACTTTAGGAGATATTAATAAAAATATTTATTAAGAAATTTGATTTTTTTTTAAATCGGTGCTTTTTTGTTATATGAGCTTCCGATGGATGTTAAATCGTCAAGCGACCGAGATACTTATTTTATTACAGAAATTAATCTGCAGACGATATAATTCATTTCACAGAATTAAAAATCATCAAGATCTGAATATTTATATAACTAGCTGATACATATATATCTGAATATTTATATAACTAGTTAAGATATTTGTATGAACAGTGTCATAAAATATATACTTAACTAGCTGTTTAACCCGTTCTACGCACGGGATATCATGAATTTAATTCTAAAACGTGCGTACGAACGCACCTCGTTTGTAACGTTTGACGTACAATTTCCAACTTGTTCTCATTAACTTAAATATATTGACTGAAAATGTTGCCAGGACGGTTTTAAACAATTTTGCACGAAAATCAGAAAAAATCAAAGGAAAATTACCATAATTTACATCGAAGTACCTCAGTTATTAAAATTTTAGATGCAAAGGCCATGTAAAAAACAAATACAGCTGAAAAGCTCTTTTTTTAAAACTTTTAATTTCAATTAGATTTTTAATTAAAATTAAAAGATATTTTTTTTTACCTACTAAACTTAAATTTAAAAAAAAGACCCTAAACAATGCAAAGCTTCTAGCATTCTTTTGTATTATTCATTGATCGTAAGAGAACAATAATGACTCATTTTCTATGAGAAATAAAACGTATTAACGCACTTTATGTGATTTTTAATGGAATTACTAATCAAGTAATCGACAAAAAACTACTTTTCTCTATTTTTGACCAGCATTAGCTATCCGTAAAATCATTTGGACTAGTGGAAGTATATCTGGGATAGAGACTGTAACACAGGCTGAATTTCTCCTCAGACACATCCTTCCCATTTCGTTCAATAAATATGAAATGTTCGTAGATAGCAGACGCAATAACTGTAATGTGACGTTGGGTGTTGATTGCTTACTTCTCTTAATAGGATTGAAGCACAATTTGAGAAAGTTAATAATGATGATTTTTGAAAGTTGAATCGATCAAATGCTGCACTGCTGTTAATGTTTCTGCTTTAATTTTTTATGCTTAAGTAACAATAATGACTACTTTTCTGAGTGCAATAAAAACTCTTTAAATGGGAATTTAACCAATTAATCGAAAAAAAACCTTTTTTTATCTAAAATATTTTTAGTATCTTAAAAATATCTACAAATAGAGAAAGTACAATTAAAAAAAAAGTTTTCACACCCAGAAAAAAGTTTTATTGAATCAACAAAAATTTGGTTGACGCAACAAAACTTTTTGTTTAAATATAGGTCAATAGAAATTTTGTTTGAATCAACAAAAAAAACTTTTTTTTTGCAATTCCAAAAAAATTTTTTGTATCGTCAGCAAAAAATGTTTTGTTAATTCAAGTAAAATGGTTCAATTTTACTTGAATTTTGCTAAAACAAACAAAATGTACTCAACAAAACATGTTTTGTAGTTTTAATCAATTCCTTTTTCTGGGTGCATTTTTTGTTTAAATTATACCTACGAGTACTCAATGTTACAAGTATAAAACCTTTTTAATGAAGCAGATGCAATAAGTGTTAGATAACATGGCGTATATTTTTTTTCTTTTCTTATTAGGATGGAGGATAAATTGGTCATATTAATTTAGATGACAATTTTTTCTTGTAAGGTGAAATTAGATTATATTATTGCTAAGGATTTAAAAAAAAAGAAAAAACAATTCGTAGTCTTTTTGGTTAAACATAAAAAATAAATAAATAAATAAAGATAATAAATATACTTTACGGCAACAGTTTTAAATAATATTCAACCAAAGAGCGTATGTAATACAGTAAACTCCGAAACATGACACTTCCTATTAACGGACACCTCTATTTATCGAACACAATTTTCGATCCCCGACGCGCAGACATATATTTGTATGTTTCCTTTCTGAAAAGCGAACAACTTCGTAAAGGGAAAAATTCCGCTGTCTAGAGGTTCCGCTATTTAAAGTTTTTACTGCACTTCAAAGAATTGGTTTTCAAGAAATATTAAAAAGTGTATATGGAAACGTTATGAAAAATAAATAAATATATGTGAAAAAGCACTTTCTATAGCTTTTTACTTTAACTAACTTTACGAATGAAATTAATTTTTATATTATTTTTTAATCTACAAAACGTAATTAAAAAACCAAATTAGTTTGTTAGGGCTTGAACAGCAATAAAGCTTTTAGGTTTATTTGATTAGATCTTGAGCAAGTTATTCTTTTGTATTAATCGTTGATAGTAAAATAAGAATAATTAATGTTTTTCTTTGAGAAGAAAAGCATAGTCTTCTTTTCAGTGCTTTTCTATAGAATTGTTAACCAAGTAATCTTTTCAATTCTTTTTATTATATTAAAAATCTCTAGCAGTAGAGAAACACTTTTTGTGTTAAAATCTTTAATAGGTTGCATTTCTTTTGTAAACTACGCCTTAGTGTACTCTAAGCAAAGAATATCTTTTTTTTTTCTTTTTGTAATGTAGAAAATGCATTAATTTTTACATATTGTTAGATTTAGATTGCTCGCTTCTTTTAGTTAAATTAATTTAATTGCCATAGTTCTCGCAAAGAAAAAATTATATCCCTTATCTCTAATACCTATAAAAGTGTAAATATTCATTTATGTATTGAGATTCTGGTTATTTTTAATTACAACTAAAGAGAATAAATGTACTTTATAGTTATCGTTTTAAAAGATGTATGACTTAATAAAGTTATTTTCCCCATCTACTAAGTTCAACTTATCTAAAGAAAAATTAAATTTTATTTCTAAAACTAAATTAGAAGTAAAATTTTGTTTGTTAGATCTCTAAACAGTTCTAAGCTTTTACGTTTAATCGATAGGATGCTGGTTTGCTCTTAATGATTTTTTTTTAAATTAATCGTTGAAGATAGAAAAAAAGTCCTTCCGGCCTGTACCGGGAGGAAAAGGTAGCTTTCCTATATCTTCGTTTTAAAATTTTAGCTAATGTTACACGAAAACAGCAAGTTAAAATGCAAAGAAACGTTTACAAAAGATTCGTTAATACTGAATTTGAATAAGAAATTCGCCAAATTATTGAGCAATAGCCAAATTGGCTTCATTTATGAAGACTTATTTTGGTCGCCAAATTTGGCGAGAATTTGACACTAACGGATATGAATATATAGTTTTATGCGTATAATTGGGAAAATGATTACAACTATGAAAGAAAATAATTTGCGAGTAATCGCGTTAATGTGCTGTTTTGTTTCAAAATGTCAGCCACCCTAGAATTTCAAACTGCTCTATCTCAGCCATTTTTTGAGATAGAGGTAAACCAAAAAATGCTCTGGAATCCTTGTATCAAGGCCTAACACATAATTAAATAAATTTGAATTTTTATTTTTTTTTGTATATTTATTTTAGTTTTAAATTTTTAAATGGCCGCCATCTTGAAACAAAATGGCGGACCAAGCTGGCCAACGAACTCGGTCGAGACATTGGTTAGCTTAATACACACAATTAGTTTCATCACAATTGATTTATAAATACGAGCGTTATCGTATGACATAGGTCATATATATATATATATATATATATATATATATATATATATATATATATATATATGGATATATATATATATATAAATCAACATTTTTTGAATGCCTAAGAGGGACTGCTCAGACTGGGAACCAGATCTGTAGAGCATAGATGTCCCTCCCGGTCCCTTTATTAAGGTCTTAAAAAAAAAAAAAAAAAAAAATACATATTTTAGCTGGAGTTGAACCCGCCAGAAAACGCGACAGGGGGCGGGGTGGAAATAGTACATTACAGGTAGTTCACTGCCAGAGACATACCTCCAACGCGACACTGGGCAGTGAAGATGGTTTAAGATTGAATGATGTTCTCAGGAGCGGGTCAAGTTAGAAAGATCCATCAAGAACTTAAAGATGCTTTTTAGTTTATTTAAAAGTGCTGGGCGGGAAAGAATATTATCAAGCCAACCACTAGGGGGAGAAGAGGGGCGACGGATGTGCCAGCGAGCTGTAAGGGGGCAGTTAAAATAGAAGTGTGAGGCTGACGCCTCTGCGCCGCACTCACAGGTGGGAGTTCGGGCCCTTTTAAACCTGTTTAGATATGACCCGAAAGGGCCGTGTCCCGTTAGGAAGGCAGTGGTTGAGGGAGTTAAAGTAATAAGATTGCAAGATACCGTCGGGACTATGTCATAGGTATATCTTCCTTTCTCTGAGTAGTCCCAGTGGTCTTGCCACTGCTGCAACATGCGCATTTTAAGGGATCTTTTGATATAGGAGTGGGGCGCAGGTAGCGAGATGTCTATGGATGTTTTTGTCGTTGCTTCCTTTGCTAGCATGTCCGCAGATTCATTGCCGAAGATCCCCTTGTGTGCTGTCACATGACCTAGCGAAGTCTTATGTAGCAGGTTACTAAGTTGGGTTTTAATTTCGTGGATTTGTGGATTGATGGTTCTGAAGGCGTAGATTGCCTGCAGGCTGGATAGACTATCACTATAGATGGGGATTGCAATGGTTGTTTGTTGTTCCGAAATCCATTCTAGAGCTTTGTGGATGGCAAAGAGTTCAGCCTGATATATAGAGTTGAAGTTGTCCAATCTGCAGGCCCACCGGTGAGTCAGCACTCCGCCTTCCGTAGCACAAAAAGCTGCGCCTACGCCGGTTTCGGTGCATGAGCCGTCGGTGAAGACTGTTAAGCGGTGGGAAGGGGAGTAGGAATTGCATTTAGGGTTAACTTGGAAGTGGGAAGTTTCATCAGCTGGGTGAATTTGCCAGCTCTGTATCTTGTGTTGAATGGTTAAATGTGGGAAGTGGATTTGTGTTATGGCATTATTATGTAGGTGTAAGATGTTATTCCTTTGAAATTCGTATAGAATGGTAAATGTGATAGGAGGGATGCCGGTAATGACTGCTAGTGCATCACTAGAAATAGTTTTATATCCTCTAGAAATCTGCAGTAGGAACATGCGTTGGATGGATAATAATTTTATTTGCGCTGCCTTGGTTAGGTGGCCTCCCCAAATTCCTGCACCATAAGTTATGATTTTTTCTATTGTTGTTGTGTACCATATTTTTAACATTGTATTTTTAGTACCCCATGATTTAGATGTTAATTTAGTGGAGTTGTGGTAGTAGTTAATGAGCTTAAGTTTTAAGTAATTTATGTGTGCAAACCAATTTTGGTGTTGGTCTATGGTTAGGCCTAGAAGTTTTAAGGTGGAGACATGGTGTACACTGATGCCATTAATTCTGATGGTTGGTTTCCTTTTTAGTTTGTAGGGTTTCGCGAATGTGAGGGCTTGTGATTTTGCAGCTGATAGTTGCAGGTGTAGAGACTCCAGGAGCTGGCAAAAAAAGGGAAGGGCTGAAGCTGCCTCAAGTTCTAAATCCAGACGACTTCGACCAGAGAAGATGAAGCTGAAGTCATCTGCAAAAGCAAAGAGGAGAAAGCCTAAACGATCTAATTCTTTAAGAATCAGGTTTGCTATGAGGAGCCAGAGGATTGGCCCAAGGCATGAGCCTTGAGGGCATCCCTTCTGTTGGTTGTGGCTGGATGTACCTGCTCCCCAGTTGACTAGAATGCTTCTATTCGATAGATAGGTTCTGATGACTCCAGCGATGTTTCCTGGGCAGTTTAGAAGACAGAGCTGTAGTAGGATATCTCTCCATTCGACATTATCGAATGCTCCTTTGATATCCAGTGATACAAGGGAGGTGTATTTTCCTTCTTTAATTTTTAAGGCGCAGGAAGATAGAATTTCATTCAATGCTTTTTCACATGATCTGCCCTCTCTGAACCCAAATTGCCGTTCATGTAGAAGATTGTTTGATTCTAAGAAGAAAGTTAGTCTGTTAACGATTAGCTTTTCTAGTAATTTACCTAGGGTTGGAAGTAGGCAGATTGGGCGATATGAGGTGGGTTCAGAGGGTGTCTTCCCTTGCTTCAGAAAATAGACTACCTCTCCTTGCCTCAGTGTAAGGGGAAAATATTGGTGGTGGAGACAGAGATTTGCCCAACGGATAAAGATCTCTGGGAGTGTTTTAAAAGTGCGCTTAAGTAGACGAAAGTCAATGGAGTCCGGGCCCGGGGCTTTATTGTCATTGAATTTGCTAAGGGTGTCCCGAAGCTCAGCTTTGGTGAATGGTTTGTCGTTTTGGGCAGAGAAGGTGATATCTGTATTGTCATGTTGTGGGTAGGCGGTTTCGCCAAATAGTTGTTCTGTAAGGAATTCTAGGTTTCTCTGTCTGGATGATTGGCCTGAGGGCAATTCAAGGAGAATTTCATCTGGCGTGAAATATTTTCCCGTGAAGAATTTATGTGCAGTACCAAAGGGATCTTTTTGGTTGGAGCAGAAAGATTTCCAGGCTGTGCTCTTGGCGTCAAGAATACAACGTTTGTACTGCGCGGCGAGTTTATTGTAGTTTATTTGCAGTGGTTTAATTGTTTCAGGCGGACTGCAGTTGTTCTTAAGCAATCTAAGTTTTCTCCTAAGAGCTGTTAGCTGGTTGCGTTTGGCTCTTAATTGTGGTGTCCAGAATGTGTATGTTGGAGATTTTCTAAGGGTTTTGAGACGGAAGGAGGAACGCGCTGCTGATTGAATTGTGGCTATAAGTTTTTCTGTGAAGGAATTAAGCTGTTCAATGTTTGTGATTGTGTTAAGGGCGTCTCTAAGGAAGTGTTTACTGGCTTTAAGCTGCATGGTGAATTTCTTATAGTTTCCGTGTTTTGTGTTAAATCTTCGTTGTGCTGCAAAGAGTGGTGTTGTGTTGTAGTTAAATTCGATGTATTTGTGGTCTGAGAAATTATGTGTATCAAGTACTTGCCAGTTGCGAACGTTTGGATTAGCAAGTGGATTAACTAATGTATGATCTGGAAAGCCTTTTGCTATTGTTTGTCCTGTTTTGGTTTTTTTGACAAAGGTGTGTTTCCGATTATCGGCATTGATGATTGAAAGTTTGTTTACGACAAGAAATTCAATGAGATCCCCCCCTCTGAGGTCCTCTCTAGGACTTCCCCAGAGCGGAGAGTTCGCATTGAAGTCCCCTCCGCAGATGAAAGGTCTTCGTTGTGTAATTAAGTGTTGCCAATCTTCAAGAGTTTGATCAAAGTTTTTAATGGAAGGCGCTAAATAAGTGGAGCCAATGATTAATTCCCCTTCCGCCGCAGTGAGGGTTATGAAGATGCAGTGGTCCCCTGTGTATAGGTGATTGATTATGAGGCTCGTATTCCTGACGAGCAAGTGCGCAGAATGTTTACGAGACGTGAAAATCTTCCAGTCCTTTGGGAAGCCCGATAGGGTTCCTTTTTCATTGCAGTGAGCGTCCTGTAGAAGTGCAATATCTATGGAGTTGTCTTCCATATGCTTTTTAGCTGCAGGATTTGCTACCTTACAATGATTGAGATTGATCTGTAGAAAGTTTAAAGTACCAATGGTTGGGGGGTTGTGTGAGTTTTGGTTATTATCAGATTTATTTACGTTTTGGGCCATAAATTAGATGAACTAGGGTAACTATTAGAGGACTGTTAAGTTTAAATGCCCTCGCGGTCCAGTAGGTCTCGTGTGTACCTCTCTTGGAAGGGTGGATTACGTTGCCGGTCGAGCCAGCCCTCGTGCGGGTGGAGGAACTGTGGTGGGGGTTCCGGATGGAATTGGAGTTGATGTGGTGGTGGAGGGTCTCGGAGAAGGGGGGCACGCTGGCGAAGGTTGAAGAAATGGTCGAGCCTTTCTCTCTCCCTGCTGTAGGCCTCCCTGTAGGTTCTACAGCCCTTATCAGACGCCTGGTGCCTAATATGAAAGTTTGTTTCATATTGATGGTTATGTCTTGTGCAGTTAATGCACTTTGCTGGGGCCGAGCAGTTCTCCCCCGCATGGGAGCCACCACAGCGTGCACAAGTTGGTGTAGTAGCATGGCAGGCCTTCATTGAATGTCCAAACTTCTGGCAATTCCTGCACCTGACTATAGTGGTGTGCGGGCGGAGGCGGCAGGTCTTGAGACCCAGGACAATCCCTCCATCTTCGATGATAGCTCTGCCCAGGGAGCTTGGGATGACCAGTAGGACGTCCTTCTGGTCATTATTGGTTCTGTGCGGGAGGTCCCGGATGATGAAGATGTCAGTGGCTGGCAGGTCGTATGTGTCTGCGATGATCTTCGTGAGGTCCTGTGTTCCTAAGGATGCCGGAACGCCCAGGAGAATCATTTTATTTTGTTGGGGAGCTTTTTGTAGGAAGTTGAGCTTCGTGTTGATGTTCCGGTTGGACTGCAGCTCCGCCTGTAGCTGCCTCATATCAGCCTCGGAGTTGCAGGTGATCTCAACGTGGTTCTTCCTGGGTTCAATGCTGTTAATTTTGACCGGGACTGAGACTCTTTCCCGAGCCAGTAGGGATTCCACATGTCTCCCTGGGGTGGGGTCTCTGCCTCTCACCACCAGAGTCCGTTTGGATAAGGTGTCTTTCACCGGTTCTCTGGTCAAGACTTGGCTATAGGGGAGAGACTTTGGTGGGTGTTCAGGAGGTGGGTCCGCTAATGCCAAATGCGTTTCTTTTGTAGCTTGGTTGGTCAGTGCAGTCTGGACTGCCTCCGTGATGGTCTCGAGTGTTGGGATGCTTGATAGGCGTGAGTGGAGCATCGCTTTGGCGTCGTTCAGTTGATGGTCAAGGCTCAAAGCTCTCTCCTCCAACCGAGCTAGTGACTCATCCTTAGCCGCGATAAGTTGTTGTGTTGCAATGTCTCTCGCTTTGATTTGCTTAATGAGGTTCTCGAGCTTGATGAATTCGATGTCCTTGGTGGCAAAACCTTGTTTGTTTTCTTGTCTGATCTGGCTAAGATACAGACTCGCCCTTGCAATCAGGTCTGCCATCACTTGGGCCTGTATGCCCGAGTCGTCTTGCTCATTGGCTGATGCGATCGAGTTCATGCTCATGGAGCGGGTGAGTCTTTTTTCTGGGCTGGTCTTTGGCGGGTTGGATGCTGATGAGATCAGGACTGGTTGAGAGGCATGTCCTAAAGTCAGCGTGTCTTTTTGTGACATCTCGGTCTTAATGAATGTGCTGAAGAAATAAGGTTAGGATGTTCTTTAGGAACTGTAGAAAAATGGAAAATGAATTAACAATTGATAACTGGTCATTGGGCACTCGCGCCTTATGACCAAGTGAATCCATGAATAGTGCAACAGGATTTGTGGCACACTTCTAAATTTGAAAAGTGGGGAAAAAGGCTTTCTGTCTGCAGCAAGAGGGGAGAAGCATATTAGGTGTGCAGTAAGAAAAAGAGAAACCCCAGCGTCCTGTTAGGCAGGGCTGAGTGGCATGAGCTTGAGAATATATTAGTGGGATGCAAATTGTTTTGATGTTTACAACAGCTAATAGTAGTGAGATTTGTGTGTAGCTAAAGCAAGATTGTAAGAGGTGAGATGAGGGAGAGCAGGGACGGGGGCCTGCACCAGCCGGCCGACTGCCGGCACCTGCGGGCCGCCTGTCCAGGCAAAAGGGGGTGACAAGTCAATGGTGCTGGCTAGCTATGAAGGGATGTCAAAATGCAGGTAAATGACGGCAACTGAAGAAATTTGGCATGGAGAAAACTTAGACGAAATAACATGAGAAGTAGAACTTAGACAAAAAATTAACAAAAACTAAAAATTAAAAAAAAAAAATGAGCAAAATTTAAAAAAAAAGGCTTGTGTGCCATCATAAAAATACCTTAGAAATGAATAAAAAAGTTAATAAAAACTATTTAAAAAGGAAGAAAGAGTTTAAAACCGAACTACAAATTAGCAAAGTTAGAACGCGAAGGTAAAAGTTAAAATATTGAATAAAATGGAATTTTGCTGAAAAAGTTAGAGTCCCTTCATTAGCTAATTGGACTAAATGGCTGATGTGGGCAGAGGAAAGCAAAATGTTATTGCAAGTGTCTGGGCTAATTGAGGGTCTCCGTGACAGGACTGAAGCAAGGGGAGTGAAAGACGAAAATTTTAAAAATTTGAATGGGTAACATAAACATTGAAAATTTAAAAGTGATTAAAAACCGAAAATAATAATGGAAAAAAAAATTATAATTTGGGAGATGATAGAAATAAATGATTAGGGTTGGGGAACCAGTTTGTGGGGAAGTCTGATGATGGAAAGCCGTGAAATTAAAAGAACTTTGAAAAACGGCAAAAATGGGAAAAATTTAAAAAAAATGTTAAAAATAAAAGAATTATGAAAGGGGATAGAAAAGGGTTTAATTAGATGGAAAACCAAGTATTATTTAATTCGCGTGATTAGTTTGGCTGTTATGTGGAAAATTAAAAAATGAGAGTGTTCGGCGCTGACCCTGGGTCGACGGTAGGTGCGGCATGGAGTAGCCGAGCTCCGGTGAAAATGAAGTTGCCGTACTCGAGAGAGAGAAAAAAAAAAAAAAAACTTTAAAATAAAAGGGGATTATGGTGTGGAAATTAGTTAGAGTCCGAAAAAACATTTGGACTCTAAAAAAAAAATTAGGAAAAAGTTGAAAATTTGACAGAGTTTTGTGTTCTCGTGTTCTGAGAACTTAAAAGAAATCGAAGAGGGGTCTGGAGTTAGATGAAAATTCGCATGAAAAAAACAGACAAAAAATCAACAAAAGTTAAAAAATTAAAATTAAGTTAAAAATAAATGCTTGTGTGAGATTTAAGATATGTTTTTATGATTAATGAAAAAGTTAGTTAAATTGGGATGGGGCTGAAAGTATCGGAATTATGGCTCTGTGAAAAACGTAAACATTGAAAATTAAAAGTGATTAAAAATCGAAAATAATGATGGAAAAAAATTAATAATTTGGGAGATGATAAAAATAAATGATTAGGGTTGGGAAACCAGTTTGTGGGGAAGTCTGATGATGGGAAGCCGTGAAATTAAAAGAACATTGAAAAACGGCAAAAATGAGAAAAATTAAAAAAAATGTTTAAAAAAAATAATTATGAAAGGGGATAGAAAAGGGTTTAATTAGATGGAAAACCAAGTATTATTTATTTCGCGTGATTAGTTTGGCTGTTATGTGGAAAATTAAAAAATGAGAGTGTTCGGCGCTGACCCTGGGTCGACGGAAGGTGCGGCATGGAGTAGCCGAGCTCCGGTGAAAATGAAGTTTGCCGTACTCGAGAAAAAAAAAACTAAAAATAAAAGGGGATTATGGTGTGGAAATTAGTTAGAGTCCAAAAAACCATTTGGACTCTAAAACAAATTTAGGAAAAAGTTGAAAATTTTACAGAGTTTTGTGTTCTCGTGTTCTGAGAACTTAACAGAAATCGAAGAGGGGTCTGGAGTTAGATGAAATTTCGCATGAGAATAAACTTAGGCAAAAAATCAACAAAAATTTAAAAATTAAAATTAAGTTAAAAATAAATGCTTGTGTGAAAATTAAGATATGTTTTTGTGATTAATGAAAAAGTTAGTTAAATTGGGATGGGGCTGAAAGTATCGGAATTATGACTCTGTGAAAAACGTAAACATTGAAAATTAAAAGTGATTAAAAATCGAAAAAAATGATGGAAAAAATTTAATAATTTGGGAGATGATAAAAATAAATGATTAGGGTTGGGAAACCAGTTTGTGGGGAAGTCTGATGATGGGAAGCCGTGAAATTAAAAGAACATTGAAAGACGGCAAAAATGAGAAAAATTAAAAAAATGTTAAAAATAAAATAATTATGAAAGGGGATAGAAAAGGGTTTAATTAGATGGAAAACCAAGTATTATTTATTTCGCGTGATTAGTTTGGCTGTTATGTGAAAAATTAAAAATGAGAGTGTTCGGCGCTGACCCTGGGTCGACGGTAGGTGCGGCATGGAGTAGCCGAGCTCCGGCAAAAGAAAAAAAATGCCGTACTCGAAAAAAAAAATTTGAATTAAAAAAAAATATTAAAACTAATGAAATGAAATAGGTTATTAAGTGTGTTAACCGAGTTGGGGGGCGAAGAAGAAAATTTTTGAAATTAAAAAAAAAAAAGTGAAAAATCAGACTAAGTTTTACTAAAAAATGAGAAAAGACGAAAAAAGTCGAAAAATATGACTAAGTTTTACTAAAACCTGCTAAAAGCTGTGAAAAAAGAATTTAAATTAAGTATGCTGACGATACAATGAAAAATTAAAAAAATTAAAAATACAAGCAGGACCGCGAATATTTTAAAAGATGAACAAAAAGAAGAGATTGCTATGAAAAAGTTAGAGTCCCCTCATTAGCTAATTGCTAATTAATCAGTCTGGGAACAATGCCCAGACGCGCAACCCCAAACGCTCGCCGCAGCCAGCAGCACGAGCCCCAGTTCCCAACACCAAGAATGACTCGGTGGGACCTAAGCCCGATCACGTGGTTGCTTCGACCCTCATGCCAAGTTGGCAGACCCCATAGATGCTAAGATATACTTATCTTACTTATAATAAAATCCAAAGGCGAGAAAGTGTCTGTAACGGTACCGGGTTGTACCACTCTGGACTGCGAGTCGATCGTAGTTAAACGCCATGTTAGGCTTAATGAAAAACATATACTAACATATGACAACTAAATGTTAATTTCTTCTACGTGAAATCATGTCTGTTCTTCATATTTTCACTTATAACATGTATATCTTATCCAATTATAATGTATTAAATTCCAAATTAAAAATAAGCTGTTATAGACATCAGGTTACTAAATATAAACAAACAAGCACTGTTGCCATTCGGAATTTCCGAATCGTGAAACAAATGAATGACTCTTTGAACGCTTCAGTAAAAAAATATAGGTTAATTATCTGATTCTATTCTTAAAATATTTGTAAAAGCATATTAAGGCTGGGATTGCGGTGCCTCGCTTAAGATCAACTTAGAGACTTACGATATAAACAAAACGTAAACGGCATTACAGTGCCTCGCGATCTTACGACAGCTTCGAAGCAGCCGTAAATTAAGACGCAAGTGGATGCGCGCGCAACCGAAACAAATGTAACTGCGGCCTCTGATTGGCTGACTGCAGGAGGACTTACACCGAAGCACGAGGACTTACGCTGAGGCACCGTAATACGAAGTTACGACTGATCGCAGGAACGCCTATCCTACGATCGAGCGTAAGATACGGTAGAGCGAGGCACCGTAATCCCAGCCTTTAAGTCTTTAAATATTTTAATTTTGTTTAAAACCTTCAAAAACTATTTTTGCAGCCATCTTTCGTCAATTAATATAAACAATCGAACTTTGTTAAAAATACAAGTTAATATTTGCATTAATTAGCATATTAAAATTTAATGTGAATTTTTCAGAAATTACATTTCACTTTGCTAAATTATTATTATTATTATTTGGAAAGAAAAAATGTGGCGAGTCATTCACTTTTGAGAATCATTCATCAAAATTATTTGTACTGTACAGATTGCCAATTGGGAATTCAAGCACTCGACTACGCCATCTGGTGGAGAAAATACATAACTGCTCGCTTCAGGAAAATCCCTTGCAAGCCCACTGTATTACATGCATTTTTAATTTGTTCATAATGATTATTTTTTTGCACAATTTCAGATTTCATGTGATATTTGTGTTCTGTGATTATATGACAAGGTAAAAATTATTAAAATTTGAATATCTAATACTTTCAAATTCGCTTACAATAAATAATGGTTTCAATGGAACTTCAGCATTAGTTAAAGGGACAATTTTCCTGTAGCAACAGCTACAATCAGCGCCTCTATAGGCCGTTTTAAGTCGCAATTGGCAACGTGTGTTTTACTGTTTTAACATCTTTGTTGATCTTTTAAATGCTGTTTTAAACACACGATTGTGGATCATTCGGGACTACAGCCGTGCAGCTATAGGTCTCAACCCCCCCCCCCTTTTTCAAAGTTCAAACATGCGGTGGATTTGAATATGTTCAATCAAATCAGTTTTTATTGTTTTTTATATAGTTTAAAGATCGTTTTAGCGATGCCTGATGAAAATGATGAAACGCCGATTGAACGTAGACGGCGATTAATTAGAGAAAGACAGTCAAGGTGGTTTGCTTGGCAATCACAAGCAACATTGGACCGCATAAGGGAAGATGGCGCCATCTACTGGTAGATAATGCAAACAAAGATTGAAATTTTGTTTCCATCGCAAATCAAATTATTTTTTTTCTTATGAAACGTAATTAAAATATATGGAATAAATAGTACCGAGTAATTTCCATTTAATTTTGCTTATATAATCAAAAAATGAGCTATGTGGTGAGTCAAGCTCTTTAGAAACTCATTGATAACATTTTTTTTACAGAAAATTTCACTCATGGATTTTTTATTTATTTATTTTTTAATGTTTAATTTGAATGTTTTGTCCATTCGTTGAACTATTTCAAAAATTGAATATTGAGTCAATATCCTGTCATTTTTGGCAGGGGGTATATACTAGTCCTAATAGATAACCCATAAATCAACATTTGGACGGAGGGTGGTTTTGGGGTCTGGAGGTCATGATCGGTGAAAATATATCGAAATTTTCCGGAACTGCTTTCCTCCGATCGGCTGCAATAGGTAGCTTTATACTTTTTTGTATTGAAAGCTACCTAACAGTATCGAGTAGTATTAACAGCACGATGAAAACTTTCTGCTTTAAAACGGATCTTTTAACCATGTAATTGAAAAGAAATGGCTTTTCTGACGCAAGGTTTGTTTCTTTTAATGATTAAGAAACTGCAGGGATTCTCTGGGATGGAAACTAAAAAGGTCTAATTTATTTTGTAAATTTCATCGTAGAATGTTCAGTACAAAGGATATCAAACTTTTTAATAGAGAAGATAAAATATATGTTAGAGAACGTAAAACGCAGACTACTTGCCTCTTTTTACAGCAATGAAGAACAACTTGACCATGTCAATTCGTCATCTAAATTAAAAATCAAACATATACATTAGAATTTCCCCTTTGTTGAAATTCATTTGTTATTTACACCTCAGAGTACTCAGTGCAATGGGTATTAAAATTTCAATGGAACAGGCGCAATATAGGATGAAATCCCCTAGTAACTGACACTAAGGATTCTTTCTTGTTCAAATCACTATTTCAAAAATTTAAATCTATTTTATACTTATCTTTGTTTTTGAAAGGATAGTAGAGATATATTAAAAAATTATTGTTGGCAAAATTGTGAAAAATTATACATTTTATTATTAAATATTTATGTTATTCATAAATATGGTCAAACTGACACCATACCTATTTTGAGACACCAATAACTGATACAAAGTGAACTAGTGACTGACACTTTATTTCAAAAGATTTAAATGATTTTAAAATATTTTATTATTTATAATAAAAACAAAATACATTAATGTGTAATTGTTTATTATAAAAAGTGGTATTTAGTAAATTGTACTGCATTATTAGTAATGCAGATATCCAATAACTGACATTCATGAACCAGTAACTGACATCTAGTGTCAGACACTGGTAAAACAAATTAAATTTTGTTGGTATTTGCTACAAGATAAATTCAATTTATTATTATGCATTTTTAATCAGTTCCAATAATAATTTTCAACTTACTTTAATATAACCAATAACCAACACCTTTGTCAGAGTCTGGTGAAATTGAAATTCTAGGAACCAATAACTGGCACCACCCATTAAGCTAAATTAAATAAGTATAAACACTAAATCATGTCTCTAATATATCATATGCATCTTTAAACTAATTTCTACTAGTGTAACTTTGAGAAAAAGTTTAGGATGGTTGCATTACAAATAGATTAGAAAAACACTTCCTTAATTTCGTAAATAAGACGGTTGTTTCAAAATGGCACTTTTTGTATTCTCAAAAGTTTCTTCCTTATTGAATAGGTTCTTACACTCTACAGGTGAATAAATTAACTCTAAAATAAAAATAAGTGTCTCATTTACCACTAGATTTATTTTTCATTCATTACCACTACTTTCATTTACCACTACTTTGCAGAATTTTACAACAATGAGTTTTTACTCAAGTGTCAGTTGCTGGTTAGATGTCAATAACCGGGGGTTTCACCCTACGTTCGATAACGTACAAATGTAGATTACTTTCTACATTTGTACTTTCTACGAGATGGGGAATAACTTAATCAAGTTAATTTTGATGATAATTTAATCGAAAGGTGAAATTAAAGAGCCTTATTTGTACGATCTTAAATAGACAGGTATTTCTATTTTATCCCCTTTTAATTCTATTAAAAAAGTAAGATAATAAATATATATAATACAGTTTTAAATGATATTTAACTTAAAAAAATATGTTATACTTCAAACGAATTTTCAGTTTATTTCATTTTGTATTTTTATGTGCTATTATTAAGGAAATTAAACATAAAAAAATATGCTTCAAGCTAGTATTTTTAAACAATATTTAGCTTTAAAAAATAATTTATATTTCAAAGAATTGCGTTTTATTTAATGTAGTTAATATATTTAATTACGCTATTCATCATAAAAAACTTTCTAAAGCCTCTTATCTTTTACAAAAATCTTTTCTTTAAAAAGAGTATACATAAAACTCTTAATTAGAATTAAACTATTTTGTTAAGACTGGGTAAACTACAAAAATGTTCATTTTAATTATTTAAGTCTTTAGCCTGCTGATAATTCTTTGCTAAAAATTGTTAATGCTAAGATAACAATAATGAGAACATGTTTCTGTGCATTCAAACGTACTGTCTTCCTTTGTGTGCTATTTAATGGAATTTTCAACCAATTTAATAAAAGACGACTTCTCGCTTTTGTAAACTATATTTGTTATAAGACTAGAGAAAGGCCTTCTGGGATAGAAACAGTTTAAGGTGCCATTTCTTTTGAAATTTATGCCTAGAAGTATTTGGTGCAAAATACATAAAATTAGTTGGTCATCCGAAAAGTTCTGCTATTTTTCAAAAAGCGAAATGCGGTTTTGTCTAATTATTTCGTTACTACTGATAAGGAGTGACCTTGAATGACCCAGATTTGTACATTCAGCCTTTTCTACTTGCGCTGCATAATTCTCGCTTGTGTTGTGGCATAAATTTTGTTTTAGTGCCGTGCTAAAAATAGAGAACTAAAAAGCCTTCTTACGTCATATTATGTTCCTTTATTTCAAGAAAGGTACAAATGCTAGTCCGATTGCTCGTAAGACTTGTGCTGTATATGAAGAAAGTGCTGTTTCAGTTGACACAGTTTGATGATTATTTGAGATATTTAAGCGCAGACTCGAAGATGATGTCCGCCCTGGACGAGCATAAAGAAGACTAAAGGAGGGCGTCTTATAAGAAGCTATCTAACGATAATGAACTGTAATTTTTTGAATATTTAATATGTGTGGTAGCTCTGAACTGTGCAACGTGGATTTTCAGCTATAGTTTTTTTAAGAGGTCCTTCTTTACTGATCATGGTCGTCCAGAGCGGGCGTCATCTTCGAGGCTAAAATTTCTATGCTTAAACTTTTCAAATAATCTTCGAACTGTGTCATCTCAAAAAAAAAAACTTTGTTCATATACAACACAAATTTTACGAGCAGTCTGACTCGCATGTCTACCTTTCTTGAAATAAATGAGCAAATATGATGAAAATAAATTTTTTGGTTCTCCATTCTTAGCAGTGCACTGAAACAAACATTATGCCATAACACAAGCAAGAGTTATGCAGCGCAAGCAGAAAAGACCGAATGTGCATTTATGAGTCATTTGAGTTCACTTCTTATCAGCAGTAGCGAAATAACTAGACGAAATATATAATGCAGTTTTAAATTATATTCAATTTAAAGTGTTATTATATGCGTTAAGGAATTGCGTTTTCAAGAATATAAAACAGTATAAATGCACATAGCATGGGGGAAAACTAATATATAAAAAAACGTACTTACGAGAGCGGTTTCTTGAAAATTAAAAATAAATGACCAACGTGAAATAGCACAAATAAGAATATATAAATTGGCAAACAGCTGTTTCGATGCCCCTAAAGCACCCTTCATTAGTGATAATTCAAAAGATTAAAACCGATTTAAAAGCTTAAACCATATAAAATATGCTTGCGTATTTCGCACGCGCCAAGATTGAATGGCGGCGGCCTTTGCAAAAACAACAGCGGAGTCAGGAAACACGTGTGAAGCAAAGGAGTGCTCTGCCAGATCGGACGAGTTTAAGTACAGATGAGAAAAAAAGGGGGGGGACGAAGAGAGCCGAATGAGGGGGACGAATGAATTAAGCGAAAGGTAGCCAGACATTTGAAAAGTTTAGTACGGAGGAGAAAAAAAGGAGGGGGGGAGAAACGAAGAGAAGGAATTAAATGAAAGGTAGCCAGACAATGGAAAAATTTTGTGTACTGGACATATCATTAACTAAGCTGCCTGAATTCTTCCATATATGATAAGACTCCCAAAAATCAAGGTAGTAAATAGATGAGAATTTCTGAATTATTGAGCCTTCTGAAAAATTAAAACTGTGATTTTCAGACCAACAATGGTTAGCTATTGCAGAACGATTAATGTCACAATTTTTAACATAGTTTTTATGTTCCCCCAAGGGGACCTTAAGGGGTCTCTTTGTTTGATATATATACATTCTGTCACACTCGCAAGATATCTTAAAAATTCCCCAATCCGAAAATCTGTCTATTGGATGTTTGAGATATGTAAATTTGATTTTGTTAAATGGTGCATAAATTATTTTCAAATCGAATCTTTTGATGATTCTAGCTATTTAATGGCTTACTTTCAGAAAATATGAAAGTATAATTAAATTTTCATTGCGAACATTGTTAACGTTGGAATGTGTACGTTTATTTAGTTTAGTATGAATTGAATCAACGATTTCAACAGGATAACCCCGGTCAATGTCTATTGATTTAATATGGTCTAACTTTCCTTTGAGTAAACTCCCAGATGAACAAATTTTTAAGGTTCGAAGAACATAGGTATTAAAAGCAGCCAAATTTTGATTCGGAGGGTGAGATGAAAGACGCTGTGGCGGTAATGAAACTGCGAATGGTTTACGAAAAACTGTGATTTGAAATGAGTCATTTTCACGGTAAACATCAAGAAAAGGTAGTTGGTTATTATTTTCAAATTCAGATGTAAACTGTATATGTTTATCCACAGAGTTCATAACAGACAGAATATGAGGAATATCTATATCACTAGAATCAATTAAAGCGAAGCAGTCATCAAAATAACGGGTGTAAAATGGAAAATTAAACATGTTGAAAAGGTTTGACTCGAAATAATGCATATAAAAATCACTGAGAATTGGGCTCAGGGGCGAGCCCATAGTCAAGCCATCAGTCGTGCGATAAAAATCACCATTAAATAATGGCGTATTTTGTGATAGACAACTGTCAGTAAGGGTTAATAATTCATCTATTTCAAACTGTGAGTAGTGAAACTCCTGAAGGCATAATTTGAGACAGTTTAAAGAACCTTGAACAGGTACGTTTGTAAAGAGGGATTTGACGTCCAATCGTTTCAAATGTTTGTACTTCCTCCTATAGATTAGCGAAATATCTTGTTTCTATTTTGTCCCCGTCACTCTCCAACAATATTTACGCCTGCAAAAATTCTTATAATTTCGTAAGTAAACTATGCAACTTCACCATTACTCAAAGCCACCGTATGGTTTCATTCGATGTCAAATCCCTCTTTACATACGGAAGGAAAGGGTAGCTTTCATAGTCATGTTTTCAAAAATTCAACTCATTTTACTCAAACATCCGAAGCTAAAATGCTTGGAATACGATTATAGAAGATTCAATCCCGATTTCCGTTAATACTGCATTTCAATGCGAATATAAGCATAAGAATTACATCATAACAAAAATCGTATTGTTTCAAAATGTCAGCCACCCTAGAATTCCAAACTGCCATATCTCAGCCATTTTTAAAGATAAAGCCAAAACAAAAAATGTTCCGGAATACTTGTATCATGATATCTGGAGGCACGGCAGTCCCTCCGCCAAGTCGAGAGAGGACAGCCGTAAGCATACTTTTCTGGAAGCAACTCAGGGCACTTTTGACCCCCCCATATCTCCGCGCTGGAGTATCCCAAAAATTCAAAACTTCGTTTTTCTAGAGTATTTGGCACACAGGACCAAAATTTAAAATTGCAACTTTCTGTCTTTTCTAGTTCAGACGATATATGAACTCAAACATTCGATTTTTTGTCACTCACTCGCTCACTCGTTCCGCGTCATCAAAAAGATTAGGTAGATCCCGTATCCCTAGAAACTTGACATTTGGAAAAAAGGTAGTGTTTAGGATACAAAGAGAGGAAAAATTATAAAATCCAGAAAATTCGAAAAAAAAAACATTCGAAAATTCAACAAATTCCATCAAAATTGAGAATTGAAAATAAGACGATCTTGTAGTCTTAGAAACTTAAGATTTGGTGTAAAGGTAGTGTTTAGCATCCAGAAAAAGAAAACATCAAAAACACCAAAAAAATCGAAAGCAAAATTGAAAAAATCGAGAAAATCGAAAAAAATCGAAAAATTTCAAATAATCCGATTTTCTTGCGCTAGAAACTTGGAATTCGGAATAAAGATAGTATTTAGGATGCAAAATAAGGAAAAATTAAAAAATCCGGAAAATTCGAAAAAAAAACATTCGAAAATTCAACAAATTCCATCAAAATTGAGAATTGAAAATAAGACGATCTTGTAGTCTTAGAAATTAAGATTAGAAATTAAGATTTCGTGTGAAGGTAGTGTTTAGCATCCAGAAAAAGAAAACATCAAAAACAACAAAAAATCGAAAGTAAAATTGAAAAAATCGAAAAAATCGAAAAAAATCGAAAATTTTCAAATAATCCGATTTTGTTGCGCTAGAAACTTGGAATTCGGAATAAAGGTAGTATTTAGGATGCAAAATAAGGAAAAATTAAAAAATCTGGAAAATTCGAAAAAAAAATTCAAAAATTCGAAAAAAATTAAAATAGTTTGATCTTTTAGCCTTAGAAACTTAAAATTCGCGGTAAAGATAGTGTTTAGGATTCAGAAAATATTAAAATAAAAAACGCAATAAAATTCGAAAATAAAATCGAAAAATCGAAAAAAATCGGAAAAATCGAAAAATAAAGAAAATTTGAAGATAATTCGATTTTATAGCGCTAGAAACTTGAAATTTGGAATAAAGGTAACATTTAAGATACTGAATAAGGAAAAATTAAAAAATATGGATAATTCAAAAAATACCCATAAATTAGTGCAGACGGTATATGAACTCAAAGTTTCGAGTTTTTGTCACACACTCACTCACTCTCGCGTCATCAAAAAGATTGGGTAGATCCCGCAGACATAGAAACTTAAAATTTGGAATAAAGCTAGTGTTTCGGATACAAAGAAAGGAAAAATTATAAAATCCGGAAAATTCAAAAAAAAAAAAAATCGAAAATTCAACAAATTCGAACAAAATTGAAAATTGAAAAGAACACGATCTTGTAGTCTTAAAAACTTAAAATTTGGTGTGAAGGTAGTGTTTAGAATTCAGAAAAAGAAAACATTAAAAACGCACACACAAAAAAAATCGAAAATAAAATCGAAAAATCGGAAAAATCGAAAAAAACCGAAAATTTTCAAATAATCCGATTTTGTTGCGCTAGAAATTTGGAATTCGGAATAAAGATAGTATTTAGGATGCAAAATACGAAAAAATTAAAAAATCCGGAAAATTCGAAAAAAAAAATTCAAAAATTCGAAAAAAATCAAAAAATTAAAATAATTTGATCTTTTAGCCTTAGAAACCTAAAATTCGCGGTAAAGATAGTGTTTAGGATTCAGAATATCTTCTAAAATAAAAGCGTAAGTCATGTGACTGTCATCAACAGTTCCGGGATGGCCGTTTCACTTTTTCATATGCCAGGCGGCCATTTTTATCCAAAATTATTTTTTTCGAATAAAACTGCATAAAAGTTACATTTTAAGAAAGTTCGTTCAAAATAAATTAATATTTGAGAGATGACTTACGTTCAATTCTGTATTTATTCTGCAATAACTTCAGTCGAAATTGGGTTCGCAGTTCAAATTTTCTATTCATGAAAGTAAACAAAAAAAAAGATTGATTCGTCGTGAACATTTAAAATATTAAATCATAGAGGTAATCATTCGCAAAGCAAGTTCTCCGCAAATGAATTTTTGGACCGCTGCCTCGCGTCAAAAAAATAATTCGCACCAGTGAGACAATCGAAGTTTACCATAATTATGTGCTATACAACTCAACTTCACCTTTTCTTGACGTAAATTGAACTCATGTAATAATGTTTAATGAATCAGATTTTTAGCATTTTTAAAATCGCTAATACAGCTTTTATTTATCGCGTGTACAAATTAGAAACGATACTTTGATTTTGAAATCAAATGTTTTGATTTATGATATTATTTCTTATTTATTTATTTATTTTCTATTTAAATGAAAAGTGTGAAGTATTTTAAATTAATGTAATATAAGCATTTTAGATTAAAGTTAAGTATTTTAAATGAAATGAGTGACAGGCTTATAATTAAAAATTAAATTAATGTAGTATGAATGATGGTGATGGGCACAATATTTGGCGATTTATCATCTGCTCCCGGCTAACAAAAATACTCATAATTAAAAAAGGAAATAAAAATAAATAAATGATAGTTTGATGTAAATAAATATTGATATACATATCAAAAATAATTTATAGAACTAAAAAAAAAATAAAAGTAAATAAACAACAATTTCCATAAGAAAGTTTTCGCCAAAATGGCAGGGGGGAAAATTGCGCCAACGTGCGTATGTGACACCGGTGCCCAAAAAATATGCAAAATGCTACCATGATCACAAAAGTTCATGATTTGTCTATTAGAATCTTCCGATTTGGCGAAGGATTAAGAGAAAATTAAATTATGAATAAATGTAACATGTTGCAATGTTTAACATACATTTAAGGGAGACCAAACTGGTCGCCAGTGGCGGCTAGTAAGTTAAAATAAAAACGCAATAAAATTCGAAAATAAAATAAAAAAATCGAAAAATAAAGAAAATTTAAAAATAATTCGATTTCATAGCGCTAGAAACTTGTAATTTGGAATAAAGGTAATATTTGAGATACTAAATAAAGGAACATTAAAAAATATGGATAATTAAAAAAAATCGAAATTTTCAAAAGTTAAAAAGAAAAAAAAAGAAAAAAAAAAGTAAGAAATTGGAAATAATATGATCTCGTAGTCTTAGAAACTGAAAATTTGGTGTAAAGGTAGTGTTTAGGATTCAGAAAAAGAAAAAAAAAAACACAACAGACATCGAAAATAAAATAAAAAAATCGATAAAAAAAAATTAAATTTGAAAATAATTCAATTTTGTAGAGCTAGAAACTTAAAATTTGGAATAAAGGCAGTATTTAGGATACAAAAAAATAAAAATAAATAAAAAATCTGTAAAATTCGAAAAAACTTATTGTTTAGGATACAGAAAAAGGAAAAATTAAAACACAATAAATTCGAAATTAGAATAAAAGAACTCGAAAAAGATCGGAAATTTCAAAATAATTCGATTTTGTAGCCCTAGAAACTTGAAATTTGTAATAAAAGATACAAAATAAGAAAAAATTAAAAAATCCAGAAAATTAAAAAAAAAGAAAAAATCGAAAAACTCAAAAATTGAAAATAATTTTATCTCGTATTCTTAGAAACTTAAAACTTAGTCTAAAGGTAGTATTTACTATTCAATAAATGGAACAATTAAAAAATTCGTTAAATTCGAAAAAAAATTGAAATATCTTTAAAAAATCGAAAATTCGAAAACAATTTGATTTTGTACTGCTACAAACATGAGTTTTAAGATAATTGTCCTATTAGCTAGTACAACGCCCCTAATTGTTTTATGTTATTTCCCCCGGATTATGGTTTTCTTATCTTTCGTTTACGAATTTCGTTATAGGAAAGTTCCACTATAGACTGGCTACGTTATAGGCGATTTCTTTATAGACAGGTTTGTTTTCTTTCACAGGTTATACTCTATTTACGTCGCATATGAAATATGGATTGTTAAATGATGTTAGCCCCACAAAAATTTTCACAGCTCCAACCCTCCCGACATTATTGGCTGGTTATGGTTTGATAGTTCTTTCTAAATAAAATCATGGTGACTCTAACATTCACTTGATTTACCTCTAAATTGAACCTAAATGATCCTAAGAAAACGGATCAAAAAATTACTATATTGACATGACAATCAGGTAACTTAGAAGTAAAATCGAAAAATCAATAAATTTATAAAAAGTCAAAAATTTGAAAATAATTCGATTTTGTAGTCCTAGAAGCTTGACATTTGGCAGAAAGGTAGGGTTTAGTATACAGAGTAAGAAAAAATTAAAAAATCCGTAAATGTAAAAAAAAAAAAGTAAAAAAAAAATAAAAAATAAAAAACATCGAAAAAATGAATATAGTTTCATTTATTAAAAATTTCCGGAAATTTTAATGTTGGCTTTCTTTTTATACTAAAAAGTTCTTTTATGCTAAATATCAAGTTTCTAGGACTGCGAGTAATATCTCAGATGGATAGCACCTATCTTGGAAGCAATTGAGAGTACTTTTGACACTCCCCCTCCCATAACTTAGTGCTGGCCTAGGAACCTGAAATCTCTTTTTATCTACAGTACTTTGCAAACGAAACTAAAGCTTCAAATTTTTGATACCTGTAAATGATAGGGACAGAGTGTGGGCTTAGCGAAAATCAGTGGATGATCTTCAAAAAGAACCCAAAATCAAGAAAAGGAGGATTACTTACAAAAAGAAGTGAAATCTCATCAAAAACGTCACCTGTAAAAAATGCAGCCAAGTCTCGTGACTCTTTTTCCGTAAAAAGTTCTGAGATCGTATAAAGCCAAGTTTAGCTATCTTATTAACTCTGAAATTTTCATTCACAAATCACTCCTAGTCTCTACATATTTACTTAAATATTATTTTGTGACTTGGCAATTACGTAGCACGAGAATGTGATGTATATAATTAGTCTTAATCAAATAATACCATACCATCCTATAACATATTAAGGTGTAATAACTTCCCTGTGCGTATATAATTAGCCTTAATCATATTATCGCATCCCTTACCAAATAACATAGTAAGGTGTAATAACTTCCCTGTGCTGCGTAATTGCCAATTCACAAAATAATATTTAACTAAATATGTAAAGACTAGGAGTGATTTGTGAATGAAAATTTCAGAGTTAATAAGATAGCTAAACTTGGCTTTATACGATCTCAGAACTTTTTACGGAAAAAGAGTCACGAGACTTGGCTGCATTTTTTACAGGTGACGTTTTTGATGAGATAACACTTAACGGAAACAACTTTTTTTAATTATAATTTTTTATACATCTTTTTGAATTGAAAAAAAAAATAAACTTGCCGCCATTTTGAAACAAGATGGCGCATGAAGCTGGCCGATACCTTAGTACTCGGTCGAGACCTTAGTACGTTGTGTACACATGATCAGTCACATTCATATCGGTTTATAAATACGAGAGTTACAGCTTAACAAATATCGGATTTTCTCAAAATATCATCCACCCTAGAATTTAAAACTGCCATATCTCAGCCATTTTTTTAAATATAGCCAAAACAAAAACAAAAACAAATGTTACAGAATCCTTGTATGACGTGACGTTCTAACACTTAACAGAAGCAATTTTTTCATTTTATAAATTTTTTTGTGCATCTTTTTGATTTTTTAAAAATTAAAAATTTTTTAATTGGCAGCTATTTTGAAACAAGATTGCTGATGAAGCTGGCAACGAACTCGGTCGAGACCTTGGTATGTCCTATACATATACTCAGTCACAACCGAGTTACTGCATGACATACGTGATATATATATAAATCAATATTTGAACGGAGGCTGGTTTGGGGGTCTGGGGGTCATGATCGGTGAAAAACATACCAAACTTTTTTGGAACTTTTTCTGAACAGCTGCAATAATAGGTAGCTTGTTGTAATGAAAGCTACCTAATAGATTATACGTCAACGAATTGTACCTCATTTAAAGTAGTTACAGTGTTTAATTATATTTTTTATTCTAAAACACTTTCTAGAACGTTTTGTCTAAAAGTAATTTTTTAAATAAATTTTTCTCTTTTTATCTAGAAAACTTAAATAGAAGCAAAACGCATTTGTCTGGAAGCAAACATTTCAAAACTTTTAGGTTTTACCGATTCAGTCTTCTGCTTGCTTTAATATATTTGTGTCAACCGATGATTCTAAGACAAAAATGACTACTTTTCTTTGTTTATTCGGCAGCGGAGGCATATGCCGTGCTGAGGTGTCGGATTCGAATCCCGGATGAGCCGTAGATGTAAACATGTCCGTTTCTTGGTAAGGGTAAAGCTGACCGCCGATACACTGTAAAAAAAAATTCAGTAAAATTACGGACAGAGGTCGACAGCAGAGATTCCAGTCATAACCCGTAAAAAACAATCCATGCCCATCATTTTGTGCAGCCCGTAATTTTACGGGGCAAAGTCATACAGCATTATAACGCACTTTAAAACACAATAACACTTTACTTACTGCTCAGTATCACGTAGCACGTTAGATAATCATCACAGAGTCGCTTTTTTGGCGGGTTAAAATTTTCGAAACACGAGTAAAATGAAAGGTTACACCCTAGCGGAAGACAATGTATGGGGTCGTACCGTATTTTTGCTAACTTATGGGCTAGAACTGTAAGGATATGTGGATTACTCTTAATTTTCTAAGTATCTAAGGGATAAGGCCGCTTATTTAGTGGATCAGACCGTTTTTCATCAAATAAAGCTGTTGCCCGTGAAAATTGATGGGCAAACGCTCATAAATTTACAGTTTTTTCTGAGAGCGTATGGTGCCCCTATAAAAGAATGGTCAGCAAAAATCTACCGTAGTCGTTGTTAGTGCCGAAATGGTGAATTGCCCACCTTAAGGATGTTCTGAAATGTAAGGGATTCTTTCTGACACATTTCTGAATTCATTTTTGTTAGGAAGCACATGAAACTGGTAGGTGTTCTTATTCAGAAACTGTATAATCGAATGATATTTTCCCTATTTTAGTAAAATCAGAATATCTTTAAGAAAATACTATCGAAGTTTGCGATTTGAACCGAATTTCCGACCGGGAAAGGTGTAAAACCTGCCACCAAGAGACAACAGTCGCTTATAACATGATAAGTAATTTGTCTATCAAAAAATATAAAACACTATTAGACTCCAAAAAGCTTCATTTTTTTTTTTTAAATTCGTAAATGTGTAAGAAAGTTTTGCGTTGTTGAGTGGAAAAAAAAATTAAACCAAGTTATTAAAAAAAAGGACTTTTCTTTGTGAAATAAAAGACTATTTTCAATGGAATTTTCCACAAAGTAATGGAAAAAGATGAACTTTCTCTATTTGTAAATTGTTCTAGTTTCACTGGAAATGTTTGTTTCTTAGAAAAAAGTCTTATTCAGGAAAGGATGAACACTGTAATAGGTATATATTTTTTTTATAAACCATACCTAAAAGTATTGGTTGCTATTAATAGCAATCTTTTTTAGACGATCCCTGCGTAATTGTGCGATAGCGTGGGATGTAGATTGCTTTCTTCTCTTAATGGGAATGAGAGACAATTTGGCCAAGTTAATTTAGGTGACTTTTTTCGCAAAACATAACTTAGAAATTCCAGCTCTAAATACATTAAAAGACAAACATTCTTTTACTTTCTGTTTTAAATTCTGTTAATTCTATTTTAAACATAAATACATAAATATATATACTACTTCAAGACAATGAATTTAAGCATATTGCACTTGAAATATGTAAGTACGAAATTCTGAAATGAATGTAATTTCAAAAATGTTTTATTATATTAAAGAAATTTAATTATAAATTAATATTTTGTTTCTTATTACTTCTAACTTTGGTAAGTTTTTGTGTTTTGAAGAATAAATTATATGCGTGTTGTTTATGTTTTGGCATTAATATTTAAAACCCAAATAAACGTTTTGAATACTTGTCTCAGTATAATAAACTCAAGTACATTTAAAACGGATTTTTAAAGAAGAAATTGAAAAACAGACCTTTCTTTATGTAATTCGTGTTTTTTACCTCGAAAATTTCTAACAGTGGAGAAAGTTGCTCTAGAACAGAAATTGTAATAGGTTTTATCTCTTAAAAATAAGAGTACTCAGTGAGAAGGATATGAAACTTCTGTAAAGAAACAGACGCAATATTTTTTATAATGTGGGATGTACAATGATTTCTTCTGTTACTAGTGATAAAGGATAACTCATTGAATTCATTTAAGGATACTTTTTCAGCATAGATATATGAAATTTTGGGCATATATACATTTCACCATAAGTATATAGAATACCTTAAAAAAATTTCTAATCTTAATATAATTTTAAGATTTTTTTAAAAATTTAAAATTTATAAATCAAATTTTAAAAAGCTCCTTGCGTCTTAATTTTTAAGATATTTCCTCGATTTCGCATTTGGATCACTTAAAACTATCTTACAAAAAATCTGTGTATCAGTTATTTAATCCCTTGAATAGTTAATTTTTAAGGGACTTTTTTTCTGAATTCCATTCCGGTTTTCATCAAAATTTAGCATTTTAATATGTTATAAATCAAGTTTAATTATCTTAGCGAAGTCTAATTGTAAAATGCATACACAGTTTCTTAGTAAACGGTATCAGGATTCTTCCTTATCAATTTCATGAATTTTGAACAAAAATTAAGACACATGGAGCATTTTAAAAATCTAAAAAACGCGTAAAATCTGTATAGAAAAAAACAGGTATAACGTTTACTAAAGCACCGAAAAATTGATTGTGTACATAATTCAAACGCTTGTAAGTTTGCAAACAATCATCGTAGCTGCATGCAGTTTGTCTCAAAGGGTTGGATAGAAACTGAAGAATAATAATACACACGAAAGTAAATTCCGATTTTTGGGTCAATTTTTGATCAAATAAAGGTCCATGGTCCCCTTAAGTGACACTTTTTCTCGCAAGATAAAGTTTAAGAATGCAATATTTAAAGACTTATTTTTTTCTCTCTTTTGGCTTATTAAATGTTATTTTCAACACAAATAAACAGAATAAATTTAATTGAAGGCGACAATTTTTAACACAATTCAAATTTAAAATATTATATTATACTTCAAATTGTTTTAAGTTATTTAAAAGTTAAGTGTTTAATTACTTCATTTGTCAACCAAGACCATTGAAATTTTTAATTACAATTCATTGTATATACTCGCAAATTTTAATAAAATTGTTATGTTTATATTGTGCAGATGTTCTATATTTCTTTATCAAATTGCATTCACAGTATATAAAAAATAATGTTTCATTCCAAAAATATCCAATTTATTTAAATTCTTAAAATGCTACATGTTAATTATCTTTAAAGATCTTTCTAATTAATTTATATTATACCTACTGTATGAAAAATGATAGATAATCAGGATATTATTTCGTTAACTTCTGTTCAAAAAGAAAAATGTCGTTCTTCTTTTCAAAAACTTAATTTGAAAAGTTTATTTTGTCCGTCCCCACCCCATAAGGTGTTAGTACAAATTAAAATTTTATCTGTATTTGAAATGTTTAAGAATAACAACATGATTATGTTACTTATTTAAATTCAGCATGTATAAACAACTTCAAAATATAACTGTACATGAAATTTGAATTAGTTTTTAGTGAAGTAAAAGTTATTAAGTCTTAAAACAATAAACTTATAGATAGTTAAACGGTATTTTCATATAAATTTTTAAACGATTAATGTATTTTATTATTTTTTTTTTCTTTTGAATGGTATATTTCGTAAAATTACAAATAAGAAGCTTGTGGATATTTTGTTTTAAAGTATATTTGAAATATTAATTTTAATATTACAATCACTCATATGTCATATATATAAACACGTAATTTTTTGTATTAAATTTGAATTGGCATGCTCAAAACTCCCACAAACACCCTTGACTTTTGACCGTTGTTTCCTAAGATATAAATAAATATACAAAAATTACAATGTAAAAAATCCGTATAAAATTTTAAGGTTGTAAATGAATTTTCTATACTTTCTTGTAATCTAAAATTGAACAAAATAATAATAATAAACTTTACTTCGGCAAAAATAGGTCTCAAGTCATTAATTTAATCTTTATCGTCGTACTTTCATTAATTTTTTGAAGTGTCTTTCTCATTATTAACACTGTTTTCAAAAACAGTTAAGCTCATATTTAAAGTGTAATATCTAAATCGAATGGAAACGAAATAAGTAGACATCCCCTCTAGACAGCATAAAGCAACATAAACATAAATAAAGTATTTTGCTTCACGCAATCATTTTATGATTTTCAAATATGTAATAATGATGCCAGTTTTGTTTTTTTTTCTTTCTTTTTTTTCACATAAAATAGAGTAACATGAAATATAGATTTAAAACAGATATACTATATTTATTATACCATAATTTAAAAACTTTGTCAAATTATATTCTAAGGTTATTTTTCATAAATAGAGGCATATAATACTTCTTATTATGTTGAAAAATGTTGTTGCCATTTTATATTAAACAGATATTTATTTTCTGGATGTAGACGATATTACGTTCATTGCCTCGAAAAATCTGAATTTATTCCTGTTCATATTTATTGCATTGTAAATTTTAGTATGACCTCATTACACTATTCAGCAAAAATGAAAGTATAAACATATTTTTATCTGGCATGTACAAAAAATACATAAAAACTTGAAACTTGTTTCGTACGGGTTTGTAAGTGCTGTCTGTTGTACCGTACTATAACGCATCATACAGCAGTGACACCGCTCGAGCACTTGTCGAAGAATATTGGGAACCGGACGCTCTTTCGACCACGGCAAGAGCGACTTCTTCGGCAGTTTCATTTGAAGTTCCAGTCTCTTCGAATTTAGACATAATCTTTTTCAAAGCCTGCCTCGACATTGGGTTGAGTTGAGTTGATTATTGACGGTCAATTATCTACACTAGGGATATAGGCCCGGGGGGAGTGCCCTTCGTGGGGGTCTTTCTAAGGGAACCTAATCCGTATTTACGCATGGATAAATCCACGGCTCGAAGAAAACCACGAAAACTCCGAACGATTAGGCCGACGGGCGCGATTGGGATCGAACCCAGCACCTCCCGCCTCGACATTGGTCTTTTTCGTAACCCTGTCGAGCGTCGATATTCTCGCAGTGCATTTGATTAATTATTGCCGCTCTGATAAACCAACTTCACCAGTAACGCTCGTTCCTTCTTCTCTAACGGCATGGTTCAGAATGACTTTAAGGCAGGGACTACTGGCTTTTTAAATCGCTCCAAATTTTCATAAAGTCCTTTCTCGTAGACAAAAACCGCCATCTATCGGTCGAAATTTGAACTATTTTTTATTGCAGATTTCATTTCCCCATGGTCCATATAACTTGTATTCCAAATTTCATCAACATCTGTCAACCAAAGCGGACTCTACGTAGGTCTAAACAGGGTAACTTTAATTATAACCACTCTGTAGATCGTACATATAGTCATCCTACTGTTAAAGAAATTGTTTATGACAGCTTGCGACAACAAATGTCACTCATATAAAGGTGCAGATTTCAAGGGTCTTGGGAAGTGTCGCCACAGCTTTTTCTATAGCGGGGTTTACCAAACTACGGGTCGCGAACCACTGGTGAGTCGCAGACTATGTTTTGGCGTGTCAGCGAACAATCGGTTAGAAGGTTTAGATCTTCAAGAATGTATAATTAATTTTAACTGTCACTGTAATATAATTAAAAAATATCTGTTTCCACTTTAAAATAAAGAATCCTGAAAAAATATAGGTAAAAGACTTCGTTAAAAGACAGTATTTTGTTAATATTTGTGTAAAGCGGAGTTTTAGTTTAAGGTTAAAAATATTTTAATACCGTCACAGACCCTGATGTTTGTTCAAAAACATGCCATAAATCGCATTGACTTTAAAACTGTATTTTTCCTAATACGCTTATTAATAAAAGTATTTTTTTACGTAGAAAAGGGTTTGATAGCTTCACTTTCATTATAAGTATTACTACCACTGTTCTGGTGTTTATACTTTGCGCCAAAGTTCATCTGTTGCTTAGAAGAGATCATACAAACTGTTATATATACCTATATATTAGTTGGTCGCGGAAATCAAATTGAAATTTTAAGATGGGTAGGGCTAATTTTAACTTTGTTCTTTACTAAATGTGATAGTTTATTTTTAAACGAAAAGAATCACGTAATATTGTTCACCCGCTAAAATAGTGACACAACTCAAAAATACTACATTTCAAAATAGAGGCAAAAAATATTGCAATTAATATCGCTCACTTGGAAGAAAAGTGACACAACTAAAAAATACTACATTTTAAAGTAGAGGCAAAAAAATATTTTAATTTCTTACTGTAACATAAAAATACAGCACTTACCTCTGTATGCAAAAGAAAAACGTGAATAAAAGAGTAAAACCCTCAACACTCAATACGTAGAAGAGATAAAGAAGGATTAAGTAAATTTATCCCCCAGAAAACTAACCCCAACCCTTCCCAGCACACCAAAATCAGACTTTTAGTGCAATAATATTCAAAATGAATTTTTTGGAGGTGTGTCACTTCTGCTGGTGAACGATACATCTTAAACTTTAATAGTTCTAGTATATTACCATTGTTAGGAAACTGGGGAGTCCTTTTTTTACTCAGGAAGAGAGTCTTGCGTAGTGTAAATGACATCTATCATGTTAATATTATTTAATATGTTAATCGTTTAATGTATTGTCTATCTGCATACTAAAGTCTACAGGGTGATTCTGCATAACATTTACACACCTTAAGAGCCTACACTAGACAGGGGAAGACACGTTCAAGATAATGTTAAGTCTAAGGGAAGGTTATTTTAAAATTTCTTGCTCGCATTCTAATATTTTTAAATGATTTTTTTTTGCACAGGATATCCAAGGAATAAACGCGAATAACCCGCGAATAAACGCGCAAGCTAACGTTAAGTGTATGGAAAGGTTATTTTCAAATTTCTCGCTCGCATTTTAATATTTTCAAAGGCTTTTTTTGCATAGGATAGCAGAAGTCGATCTCTAACGTTGTTAGTTTTTACTTTTTCGATTTTTGTCGCAGTTTTTTTTATAAGCGGACTTTTTCAATTTTGGTACCAGTTGAAACTGGTTATATAAAAAAATGGAACCAAAATCGAATACCCAAATAGTAATACAAAAAGTAAAAACTAACAACGTTAGAGATCGACTTCTGCTATCCTATGCAAAAAAAGCCTTTAAAAATATTAAAATGCGAGCGAGAAATTTGAAAATACCCTTTCCAGACACTTAACATTAGCTTGCGCGTTTGTTCGCGTGACTAGTGTAGGCAAAGAGGTCTTAAGAGGTGATACAACACGCCGCAACAAACAATTTTTCTATGTGCAACCAAAATTGCAATGTAATCGTTCGGTCAAAATTGCAAGATACTTCACTTCAATGTGAGCTCGAATGTTTGGTCATAATTTTAATAATAATGAAGATATTGTAACGATATTTAAATCAGAATGAGCCTGCTGTGTGTAAAATGCAATTAACTTAAGAAAAGCGCTAGATTGTTTGGTTGGTTTATTACGGACGCTACGGTCATCTTTTGCATACGATTGCTAAACAAACCGAGACCTCCTTTTAGAATTGAGTCCAATCCACTGCAAACACCAATGTATGAGTTGGGATTTGAACCCAGCACCTCTTGTCCAGTAGCCAGCACCCTAATCAGAAGACAAACCGGTAGGACGAAAAGTGCTAGAAATGCACACAATTATAATCCTGGTTTCCTATGCACAAATTTCTGGTTGTAGTGTATTCTACACCTCTTGCAGTTTTTAAACATTATACTGAAACACCCTGTATAAATACTTAAAAAATACACTTTCAAATTTTCGAAGGAAATTTTAAATTATTTTAAAAATTATTTTTCACTAATAAATTAAATAAAATAATTAACTTATTTACATTCTTTGTAAAATCTGATTTTGCACAAGTTTGGTTTACGAAGAAATAAAACTGTTTTAATTATGTGTCATTACCATGTCAAAATATCTTTTACTCATCCAATTAAGCGTATATTTCGCATACGTATTACATGGTAAATATTTTATCACTGAATTTAAATTTTCTAAGTCATATTAGTAAACATACTGTAAACAAATCGCAAGCATATCTATAAAGGATTTATTTTTAAATTACAACAATTTATTGAGTTTGAATCCTGAATGAAGCCATATAATCTATCGAACACACTTTAATTTAATTTTACTGCGTTATTCTATGTTCATTTTTTGTCATATCTTTCACTATTAATTAACTAATTTACATCTTTATGCGTAAAACCTTAATAAAAGACCTTCATGCAAAGGCAAAACTGACACTTAAAATGTTAAAATATTACAATTAAACGCTTTAAAAATTTATATTGAAATATTTACAAGTGAATATACCCGATAACGAAAATATATTATAATTGTATGACATCCATCATATATAATACCTAAAAAAGTATATAACTGTTTATTGAGAATATAAAATGATGGGGTTTTTTTTGTTTAATAAAGGATAGATATGACATAAAATGATACAAATATTCGATTTTTGGAAGTTCTACTTAAAAAAAAAGGCAGTTTTGAAAAGAAATAATTTACATAGTTTCACAAAATAGAATTCTCTAAACAGAATTTTAAGTTTGCAAACAAACGCAAATCATGCATTGTAAAGTGAGCTGGGGTAACTGGATCTAGGAGGTAACTTGTCCATAGTCTATTTTATAATAAACCGTTTGTGTCTTTTAAATTTTAATGGTTAGCAACATTGCACCATCATCTGTACTTCTTGAAACAATGTTTGTGACCTCAATTGTTTCTCGGCCTTTGCTGCGATAGGTTGCTGAAAACTTAGGAGTTTTTTATATAAACAACGTCGATATTGTTGAACTTCCCCGGCTTTTTATAAAAATACGGTAAATACTTTTATTAAATAGTCTGTTTTTTTCGTTTCTTTTTTTTTTTCGTTTTTTTCTAAGATTATGCATAAATTTATTAACAATGTTAGGTATCTATACATATTTACTTAATGTTTCAAATGTAAGTCTAGTGTACCAGTTACCCCATATAATTTTTTAAAGAATGGGGTAACTGGAACATGTATCAGGGGTAACTGTATCCCACAAGGCGTTTTACCCCGACAGTCATAAATCACTTTTCTTGGCTTAGCTCTTATTACAGGAAATTAATTTTTCCATTGTTTTTTGTCTGAAATAGAGAAAATTATATAATACCGACAGTGTTTTAACCGAAAACACGTTTATGTATGCAACTTGAGTGTTTGTTTATAAAAAACTACTAAGTAAATAATACTGACATAGCAGCAGCTAGTGAGATATCAGACACAGTGTAGAGAAAAAAGTGTAAGAAAAGGATTCTACACAGTTATAACACAGAATAATTAAGTAATGTATCATATAATACAGTAATTGTGTAGAATAGGTTCTGCTGAAATTTATTTTTATGAACTGATTTACCTGCGTATAATGTTTAAACAAATATTTACATTAAGAAGAGCATAAAATACACATTTCTTTTGCTAAAGACGTGTGACTTATATTGGCACTGTCTGCTTATGTTTAATAAAATTAATTAGATTATTTATGTCTTTTCATAATTAAAATCTGCATAACTGTAAATTACTGATTAGATATAATAGCCTTTTTTTCAGGCAATCTAGTTACACATGTGCAAATATTAAATTCTAGAAAATCTAACCTTTTCAAAAATGAAAGATATTTATTGACGGTACAAATCTTGTAGGATTTAAACTAATATTAAAAACCCTCATATAAATTATCAAAAACGTATACGTTTATTTGATTTGATATTTGTGAAAACATTAAATAAATTTTCTAAACAATTTATTAAAAAACTTAGTTTTCTAAAAAAAGCTTCAAAAAAAGAAAAAAAAACGTAACTCTGTTCAAAGAGGAAAAATAAATCCTTTTAAATATTGTTCATAAAATTTTAATATATGTCTTAATACAATGTCGACAGTTCTTGTGCCTCTTCATTTAACGAAATTTTATTTGACTTGACGCCCACAAGTCCAACAGAACATAGCAAAAAAATATTTAAAGTAAATATGGAAGAAAATTTTACTTTAAGTTCAGTGACACTTCCGAAGAAATTTCTAGCTAAAGTGTCAAATAAGTTTTATATTTATTTCAACAACAAATTACATACAAAACATTTCTGTCTCGAACGGAAAATCAACAAAATAACCCGACATCGCAAAGTTTACTGACATTTTCGCAGTTTTAATAGTTTCCTTATTTCTTTTCTCAGAATGAGATGCAACTTTTTTTTAAAAGAAAGGAGAATAGAAAAATATAAAGAAAATGCGTTATGGAGGACTTTATTTAGATATTAGTGTTATTAGGATGCATATAGGGGAGAATAGGTTAAAACCGTGTAGGCGGGTCAATACGGTTACCCTGTTTTTTCGCTAATGAGTGTTGCCCTGTGGACAGCAACCATTATAACTATATTCTTTAGCGTCCCCTAGCAGTGTGCCATCGGCTTTTGAAATGAGTTAATCCCTATGTTCGTGCAGTGCTATTGGAATGAAATTCACCAATTCTTTTTTCGTCGTCTTTCGGTCTTTAAATAAATCCATCCTGACGGATGAATTTAGGTAAGTAAATCACTACTTTCTATAGCTTTCACACAATATGTTGATGCCAACTGGAAGCGTGTACGTCCAGCTAACTAGGAGAACCGACCATGTTGATTTTTGGTCATGTAGTGGGGCAAAAATGGGTACCCATGGTTTTGCATTGAATTCGGCTATGAATTGTTTCTACACGCAGCAGGTCATGACAAATGGATACAATGTCCAGTTTACAAAGAGTAGGCACATGAAAAGTGCAGCAAATACGAGAAGTAAAAGCTGAGAAAGACATTGCATGATAACTTTAAAAATTGCTTGAAAACCTGAAAAAAAGAGTTAATGACCTTAAGAAATGAATATATGTTTTAAAGTTTAATTCAAAATTTAAAACAATATACCTTTTTGTTACTGGACGTGTAAAAACTTTAATTTCTCATTTGTACCCGGTTTTACTCTATCACCAAAATTCGGAGCAGTGTCAAATGGTCCTACAAAATGTCTTTTCCGCAGGACAGAATAATTTTCTTGTGGCAACAGGTGTGGTTTTTCAATTGCACAGATGTCCCCAAATACTTTTGTGGATTGTTCCGATTTTTTCGCCCTTCTAGACTTTTGTCAACACAGGAAAACCGTTTCGTACCTAGTTTTACAATACTCTAAATTATCAGATTATCTGCCAGAATTTTGTTCTTCTGATTTTTAATTTGCCTAAAAATCATGCAGGTAAATTATATCCTTACGTATATTTCTACTACCTTTTCTTAAGGTACCTTAAGGTCATTTATCTGGCAGCAGTACTTCACACAGAAAAAAATTGCTGTAAAATTACGGGCAGAGGCCTGCAGCAGAAATTCCAGTCATACCCCGTAAAAAAAAAGTCATACCTATCATTTTGTGCAGTCCGTAATTTTACAGGACAAAGTAATACAGCATTGTAATGCACAGGATATAATGCACTTTAAAACACAATAACACTGTACTTACTGTTCCGTGGCACGTAGCACGTTAGATAATCATCACACAATCGCTTTTTTGGCAGGTTATAAATTTTGAAATACGAGTAAAATGAAGGGTTACACCCTAGCGGAGGACAATGTATGGGGTCGTACCGTATTTTTGCTAACATATGGGCTAGAACTGTAAGAATATGTGGATTGCTCTTAATTTTCTAAGTATCTCAGAGATAAGGCCGCTTATTTAGTGGATCAGACCGTTTTTCATCAAATAAGGCTGTTGCCCGTGAAAATGGAAAGGCAAACCCTCATAAATTTACAGTTGTTCTGAGAGTGTTGTGAAATCTTATGAAAAACTGCTGATATTGAAATACCTTCTTCTGGGGAACTACACTGTAAAATAATCAAATATTTCTTAATTTACGAAAATAAAGTTTAACCACAAACGAAAACATACAATAAGTACTTCCAAGTTACTCACGATTACGAAAACCGTTCTTTATATTTTGAAACCTGAAAAACCAATATATTGTCGAGATTTAAAGAAGATCGTCGAACAACCTATAAAAATGTTCATCACACTCGTTCATGTAAAATTAACTAACAAACAGTGCAGCAGCTTTGAAACCCGTTCAGTAGCAGTAAGTTACAAACAATTTCCCTTTTCCATATTAGTTTCAATATTTGGATTAGATATAACAATTAAATAAAAATATTATTTATAGTGACTAATCAGGAATTATCCATAATCTTAATTCACAACACAGAAATCGCTACAATAAACGTTTATAGCCATAATCGTGTTGTTTTTTTTATCATAAATGATATGACAGTTATCTTCCAAATAAGCAACATTATAGCTGAAATAAAACATACAAAATCTTGGTGAAAATTTCTGAAGCAAAATCATATGTAAACTGCTCGGTTACAATTATAAATTCCTAAGACAAAAAAATATATATATATCATTTTAACAAATTACAATAACCATTGGGAAAATGTTCCGAAAGTTTAAAAAAAACAAAAAAAATACCGTACTTTTGTGTTATAGCGGTCCCCACAATTATGATTATTCCAAGGTTGCAGTTATGATTTCGCTAAGACTATCGCAAAGCATCCCATTTACGGATATATATATATTCCAAACACTCCTATATGTGCCATATACGTCATTATACAGATATTATTTACGTCTGATATGTCGTATGTACATCATATACACATGTCATATATATACATCATATATGCATCATATATGACTATAACTTGGCCACATACGTCAAGAAATGTTATATATATATATATATATATATATATATATATATCATATATTATTATAATGTCATACATGCTTTATAATTTGGCGATAAATCTTGGTCGCTTGGGGATTCATCCTTGGGGGCCGCTATAACACGAAAGTACCAAATTTGCAATATATTAATGAAAACAGAAACAAAAGTATTTCATCCTTGGGGGCCGCTGTAACACGAAAGTTCCAAAATTACAATATATTTAAGAAAACAGAAGCAAAAATATTTCATCCTTGGGAGCCGCTATAACACGAAAGTACCAAATTAAAAATATACTAAAGAAAACAGAAACAAAAGTATTTCATCCTTAGGGGGCCGCTATAACACGAAAGTACCAAATTTCTACTTTATTTTTCATACCTGATAATTTGCATCTATCCTTTTTGTAACTTTAACATTTTTTGTAACAATTTTATGCATTTCTATTGCTCATTCAAAGAAAAATTCTTCTAAAGTTACAGAATGTCGTTAAAAACGCTTAAAAACTAAACTGACGACGTCAAATAAAGTGACGACGTCAAGAGGACCATTCTCGACCGAAAACAGCAACCATTTTCCCAATTTTTAATAAAAGCAAAAAAACTGTTTTTCCACATTTTATTTCAACTCTCTTTATTACTTACCCATCATACGTAGTATAGGGTAAGTCTTGTAATCGTTTTGAAAATCGAAATTTTTTTTTTGACGGATTTACACGTTTCAGACACTGGAGATTCCGAAAAACTTATTTTTAGAAAAAAAATTTTGCCGTCCGTCTGTGTGTCTGTGTGTCTGTGTGTGTGTGTGTCTGTAAACGCTCTATCTCCCGAAAAAATTGAGATAGAGACTTGTAATTTGGTATGTACTTAGTATGTAATAATGGGAAGAAGCCTATTTCATTTCAATAACCTCGATTAACCGGAACAATTTTTTTCGGACTCTCGAAATATTCGTTCTGATGAAAGGTATATAAAAATTTTCGAAATTGTTTATTTTAAGAAATGAATATAAAAGACAATGAAAAAACATAAATTTTGAATAAAGCATGAAGTCGATCGGATAATTAGTTGCCGAGATATTTGGAATCCTATTTTCCACACTCTTCGATTTTTCATGACCCTGTATTTCATCCAAATTTCACTTCAAAGATATATTTTAATTGAAAATTTGACGCTTAATCAGATGCAATAAACCGCTAGTTAATAGGATTATTATTTTTGGAGTTATAGGGAAAAACCTCTTTCAAGCAATTCAGTAATCGAGCCTTTAAAGTTTGTGACGTCATCAAGCCACGATTTTATTTGAATTGCAATGCATTTTATAAGTAGTTTACACATTTTTATTTTAATATTTTACTTTATGCATATCTATGATGGGTAAGTATTACGGTGGCCCCCAACGACTAGTTTTTGAGCTAACATCTAGTTTAAACTTTTTTTTTACCAAAATATCTGAGCCAGAAATAACTCTTTTAGCTGGCTTTTTGTGGAAAATACAGATTGAAATCTTAGTTATATTTAACTTTGAACTAGATTCTAGTTTTGGCTATGATGTCATACACTCACGCACAGTTTTTTTTTTTTTTTTATCGGTTATAAAAAGGAAAAAAGTCGCCAAATTTAGGAGATTTTTTCCTTTAATGGCAACCTAGCAATTTTATTAAGTGATTGGTTTGGCGTGGGCTTTAAAATCGCGCCAACCAAATAATCGCCGAACAACGCTGCGTGAGTGTAAAGCATCTGTTTCCTAGTTTTTTTTCTTACCAATGATATGTAATAACAGGCAAAACCTTAGTTGTTAGAACATTTTCTGACTATAATTCCTGACATCAGAAAACTTCTAAATAAAGTCGTTTAACAGTTGTATCTGACCTTAAATTTCTGTATTAATCGTTTGCATTAAGAAAACAACACTGAGTATTTTCCTGCGTATAGGAAAGTGCAAATATTCTATTGTGTGTATTTTAACGAGATTTATAATCCGGTAAGTGGAAAATAGAAAGACATTGTCTTGTATAAACTCTATAGATTTTCATGAAAATCTTCAAGGAAAGAGATATTCTTTTGAGAGAGAAACAATAATTGTAAATAACAGTTTTGGAAAATCACACCTAGGAATAATCAGTGTTAAGACTATAAAAATTTTGTTTTCGAACCGACACAGTAATCGTTCTATAACATTTGATGTTGATTACATTCCTCTGTTAATGGTGATGAAAGATAACTACGCAAAGTTAGTTCAAGGGTTATTTTGTCTCCCAAGGCGACGCTATCGAATACTATCTTTAATCACCATTCCACTATACTGGGCGATTCAAACTAGAGCTAATGGTGATTATCTCATTCATTGCGCACACGTACAAAAATACAAATATTTCTTAATCTACGAAAATATAATACATCAATTTACTTTTCGAAGTGACAATTGTTCATTACTATATCAGATAAATTAAAAAAATATCAGATTATCTGCCAGAATTTTGTTCTTCTATATTTTTAAATTGCATCAAAATCATGTAGATAAAATAGATCCTTATATATAATTCCACTACTTTTAGTTGAGGGAACATATTTGGCTGCAATACTTGGCGAAATCTTGTGAAAACTGCTGATATTGAAGCACCTTCTTTCTGGGAATGACACTGTAAAATAATCAAATGATTTTTAATCTACGGAAATAAAGTTTAACCGCGCAAGAAAACGTATAATAACCTCTTCCGAGTTATCCACGATTATGAAAACCGTTTTGTATCTTTAAAAACCTCAAAAACGAATATATTGTCGAGATTTAAATTAGAATTTACAAAAACAAATTTTTTATTGCTGCCTCTGGTTTTCGTATAAATGTCAGGGTAGTTTTTATAGTGCATTAATAAGATTTCCCAAAACCGAATATAGGTTTTTAGGAAGCTATCGATTCTCAATTAAACATTTTCAGATGCATAACTGAAATTATACATGCGAGGGTAACAAAATAATATTAAATTTGATGTTAATGTTATTGCTACACTGTTGGCCATCCAAAATGCAACACCATGAAGGAATGCAAATAACAGAATTATATTTATTGGACAAATACATTACAAGGGAAGGACAAGTGATTACATTTTCTGAAAATTTGGAGGTATAGATCCTGAGAAAATACTACCCTAAAGCAGCCACCTCTGGCCGCAATAACAGCATTTATCTGCCCAGCCATGGAGTCGAACATAGATTGGATGTGATGTACGGGTACGTCAGTCCATGCAGCTTCAACACTATGCCACAGTACATCAACCGTAGTGACGGGCCAGTCGCTTAGAAGCCATTGACAGGACATTTTCAATCGGTGAGAAAACAGGAAAACGTGCCAGCCAGTGCAACAGTTTAACACGTTCTGTATCAAGGAAGGTTAGGATAGTACGAGCAATATGCGGTTGTGCATTGTCCTGCTAAAGGGTAGAATTGCGGAGGCATCGAAGATAAGGCAGAACCACGGGCCGTAACACATCAGAAATGTAACGGCTGCTGTTGAAATTGCCGGCAATGCGAACAAGAGGTTACCGAAACGTGTATCCAATGGCACTTCATACCGTCACTCCAGGCGATATGACATTATGACGATTCGAATGCAAACTGGCATTACGTTTTTCACGATGCCGCCAAACATGGGTGCTGGCATCATGATGCTGCATACAGAGCCTGGATTCATCAAAGACGACATGAGACGCCATTCCTGCGATATACAGCATCATGATGCCAGCCTCCATGTTTGGCGGCATCGTGCAAAACTCACATTGCCAGCTTGCATTCGAATCGTCATACTGTGATATCACCTGGAGTCCAGACTGCGTGGATAGCATATGATAATACATCGTTACAGACTATTTCTGTTTTAAATATTATTATTACATTACATTATTACTGAAAGTAGATTTCAATGGATCCAAAATTATATTTCGAACAAGTAATCACCAGGAAGTTATCATAAAAGAGTCTCTGGAAATAATATCTAAAAAAGAAATAGTCTGTAACGATGTATCATCATATGATATCCACGCAGTCTGGAATGAATTAATACATGATTTATTAACCTGTACTTTTTTTTAAATGTTGAATGACGTTTCCCATCCCACCTTATATTCCTCATCCTTGAAGTAAAGTGGTTTGTTCCGGGCAAGCTACAAGACGCGAAGAGTAAATCCGAGTACGTTCGGTTGAAAACGTTTTGATTTTGAAAGGACTTTAATGACCTTTTAATTGTTTTTATGTATGTTTTTACGCACTTTCAAGCAATATATTTACATTTATTTGTATCTTTATGAATTTTAATTATTAAACAAGGGGAAATTGCACTGAAAATTTAACTTTTTATAGAAAAATACAGTCTTAAATAATAGGTATGCTTTATGCGTTGGATCGCATTATACTCCAGAATATACAGTAAACATATATGATTTAAACACATATTTCATAATTAATAATACTTATGAATGTACCTGAAACAACATTTGAAATCGATTTTCTTCGAAAGTTAAGTTGGATCTAAATTAATAAAATTTTATTAACTTAAAAGCCGACGGCTTTACGACTAAAAATAGAAATTTAAACTTCATTTCCACAAATTTATAATATTATTTCTGCAACTCTTTTGTAAAGAGCAACAATTTCGTTCTCGAAATTAATTTATTTTCGTGATAAACAAATTTCCTATGTCGTTTAATTCTGCAGCGTGTGGTAAAAAAATATATATCTGAGTTAAAAATTGTAGGATTATTTAAATCATGATTCGACGTGAATGTCATTTTACATTGGAAATGAAATTTCTTCGCACTTCAATATATATAATCTCAAATATGAAATTTTATTATAGTATGTAAATTGTATAAAATTTAATATATCTAAGTATCTCAGTAAAGTTATGAAATTAGCTGCCTCGAATTTGTACTTCCATGTTTCTAAGATCTCGAAAAATCCCACAGATAAATAAAGCAATCTAATTTACCTTAAATAAAACCGAAAATGTACCTTTAAAATATATCCTTATGCATTTTTATATTAGATTTTAGGTCATTTAAGTCAATTATTGTGAATATAAATGATACAATATTTTATGAAACAGTCTGAAATTTTGATACCCTTTGAAAGTTTATTTACCTATATCTTAATGTAATTATTAACTTAAATCATTTATAACAAACATTTAATATACTTTTCAGAAAACACTAAATTTTGCTTCTGCAACAAATTAAAAAAAAAAAAATTTAAAAAAAATTAATTTGTTTCTGTTTTTAATACAGAAATTTTCCATGTCTTTTCATTCTGATGCGTGGAGTAAAAATATTATTTTATTTAATTATACTATTTAGATTTTAATGAAGCTTTTGTAAAAACAATAAAGCTAAACAAACTTTTAGAGAATGTGTTTGAAATGATTGATGTTTAAAAATTTATACAAAATCAAATAAAGTTATCCATTATAGTTATTTCCTAATTTATAATTGAAGGGGTCAGGACAAGAGAGTGATAACCCACATTTTTGAACTTCTGAGAAATTTCAATTTGAAAATTTGATCAAATACTCAAATCAAGATATATAACCTAAAGTTTTTTCGCCAATGTCTTAGTAACATTTGAGATATTCTGAGTAACAATATGGCATTACTTTAATGATATTACTATTATATGTTTTTTTGTAAATTAGCTATCTTCATTGGGGGCATAAATATCTGGGGCAAAAACGAAACATGGGACATATGCTGCCACCAAGTGACATTAGAAATAAATTATATGTAGGATATTATAATTTACAATATTAAGCAACAGATTACAGTGTTAGATTTATTTCACCAAAAATGTTGCTTGGCACTTTCTTGCCCCGACCCCCTCAATTTTAGATTGTATTTCATGGTCAATTTTTTATACTATTAAAAGACCTATTTTCTCATTATTTTTAATTCACTTTACCTAGCATATATTTTTAAAATAGGGTCGTTCTAGATATTCAAAGTTAATTTTATTTCTAATATGTTTTTTGAATTTTCTGTAAATGTTTATTTTAAGCACTTAGTTCTAAATTAATACATGTAGTAACATACTTGAAATTACGTTTAATCAAACAGTGATAATTTATTTTCTTCGAAAATTTAGTTGACTATATTTTAATGAAACTTTTATTAATTTAGAAGTCGACAACTTCACGTCTCAAAACAAGTTAATCTACATTTCAGCAAAGTTTGAATTTTACTTCTGAAATACAATTGTAAAGCGAAATCAGCGAAATTAATTTAGTTCCTTCCACGATACAAAAATGTTATGTTCCATTTCATCCTGATGCCTGGAGTAAAAATATTATATGATTTATTTATTCTATTTAGATTTTAATGAAGTTTCTGAAAAAATGGTAAAAGCGAAACATATATCCAACGACTATTTTAAAATTGATTAATGTTTACAAACTCTCTCTCTCTCTCTCTCTCTCTCTCTCTAATGCATAATTTAATAAATATATCGATTATAGATATTTTTCTGATTTATGAAATTCAATTTTAAAATTGTTTTGCATTAACAATATTTAAAACTATTTTTATATTTAAGACCTATTTTTTCATTATTTTTAATTCTCTTTACGTACTATCTTATTTTTATTTTTTTTAAATAGGGTTGTTCTCGTTATTATCAGTTTATTTTATTTATGATACGTTTTATGGGTTTTAAGCAAATAACTATGTTAAGTACTTTATTCTAAATTAATACACGTTGTGAAATATTTGAAATCAAATAGTAAAAGTTTATTTTCTTCGAAAATTTAGTTGACTATAATTTAAAGAAACTTTTATCAATTTAGAAGTCGACGACTTCACGACTCAAGACAAATAAATCTAAATTTCAGCAAAATTTAAAATTTACTTCTGAAATACAACTGTAAAGAGAAATCAGCGAAATTAATTTAGTTCCTTGAATGATACAGAAATTTTAAGTGTGATTTCAAACTAATGCCTGAGGTGAAACATTTTTCTGAATTTAAAATTGAAATTGTAGGATATTTGTGTCATGATTCTAAATACATGTATTTCATTTTTAGGGAGCCCCAAAATGTAAAAAACGAAACCCTTATAGTACCACTTTGTGGTCCGTCTGTCTATCAAAACGGCTTTTTAGGAACGGCTGAAGGTATCAAATTAAAATTAATATGAACCAATAAGGTCTACAGCCATATTGTTTTGTAAAACTTTCGAGATTTTAACTCAATACAATAAAAAGCGTTACGGACATTTTGATTTGTTAGGGCTGGAAAGTTGAAAATTGACATAAATGTTACGTTTAAGACGTAAACGTTCACTGTAGCGTCATTAAATTAAAAAGATTTACTGGCGCAAAATTTATTTTAACAACACTACTTCATAGTACACTTAACAGTTATAAGCAACATATACGTTTAGTTCTTAAAGTTTTTTGTCAGGAAAGTCTCGGGTCTTGGGTTCGATCCGAGGTAGAAGAACTTTTTCCGGTAACTCCAGGCCGTATCTCCCGTTCTCCTTCGAGAGAACGTCTCTAAGTGCTCTGCTGAGAGCTTGCAACAAGTTACCCTCTGTAGCCTCTCAAATTTTGAGTATATACCGTAGATGAATTTCAAGTAGTTCAATGACTTAATAAGCGAGGTTATGAAACTAAGCGGCATTTCAAGGGGTTGAGTGATGTGAAACTCCTGATCTCAAGTACTATGAATTTATTGTGCAATAAAGGTCTGTATATAGTCAGATCACAAGAAGCGAGATAAAATTTATATGCTCTTTGTAAGTCTAATAGTCTCTTGACAATCTCTTGCGTACATCTGGAACTGATTTCCAGTCTCTTTTTGAAGGAGGTAATACTTAACAGAATTTTTTTATATAACTTATTCTTCCAATTAGTGAGTGAGACATAAAACTTTATATCGCATAGAACAATTTCTATAAAATTCGGAAATTAAAAGGGTGCAAGAGAAAAAAAATGTTCTAAAATTGCGATTTCTATAATATTGTTGGGACTATAAACTTCAAATTTAGCATGCTGATTAATTTTAAGATGTAGATGGTTGCTAAAAATTGTTTATAAGAAACATTTAAATTTAAAAAATGAAATGACCATAAAGCATTCTGAAATCACGATTACTTTGGAACTTCGGAACCGATTTCTAAAATTATTTTACGATAATACTGGCGGCAGTCTCCACTTAGAACATGGCTACGTTTTATCTGTGTGTAACTAATTGCCTTAAAAGGGGTGGAAGAGCGAGAAACATTCTCAATTTACGATTTAAAAAATATATGTTTACGTTAGAAAAATGAAATTTGACATGATGGTTACCTTTAAGATCCAAATGCTCGCTAAGAATGGCTCTGAAAACATGGAAAAAAAAGAACCGAAAATATTTTTAAAGCGTTCTAAATTACGTTTTTTGAAACTGTTTCGGCAAAAAATGTGAAATTCGGCATGTTAGTTATTTTTAAGACATACATGCTCGCTCAGAACAGTTTCTAAAATGTCAAAATTTAAAATGTCAAATGAGCTAAAAAGTTCTAAATTTACGATTTTTTTAAACTGCTGAATAGATTGAAAAGCTTCTTTTATCTTAATCATGATGACAGTTTCTGATTAAATATAGTTTATACTACTACATCTCAATAAAAACTGTCCTCAAGGGGGTGTAAACGAAAATGTCTCTAAAAATACGACTTCTTTGAAGCTCTTGAGTCTAAAAACATTAAATGTGATATGGTGATTTCTTTTAAGATATAAATGCTCGGTAAGGACTCTTTTTTATAATATTCAAGATTTCAAAAACTGGGAGTATTTGGCAAACTATTTGCAATCATGATTTACTCTGAAACTATAGGGACATAAAATTTAAAATGTGACACATACGTTTCTATAAATAATTGATACTCTCAAATTTAAAACAAAATTGAATATCATAATTTCATCTCGAATTCATTTTATTCGAAATGAATCAAACAGAAGAAAATGTTCTGTAATTATATTTCCACTTTTATTTCTGTGAGGCTGTCAGCCTACAAAATTTTAATTTGGCATAGAGATAACTTATAAGATGTAAATGCTCTCATTTTTTTTTTTTTTTTTGTTGTTAATTTAAAATTTTTTAAACCAAAAACAGAAAAAAATTAATTATTTGCAATGCCTGTGTTAGATAAAACGTTTGTGATCAATGGGATGAAACGGAAGTACCAGTAACTACTATATTAATTTGATAGTAATAAAATAAATGAGTTCCAAATAGTTAAGGAAGTTCTTTCACCTTACAAAAAGGATGGTTAAATACAGGGTGGTTATAAAATAAGTATCTCTATTTGGAGCTGTCTGTAGCTTGAAGGAATAACAGGAATGACACCAAAATCGGTACACTTACTATTCGAGAAGGGGGAAGAAGAATGGAACAATAAAAAAAATAATTGCAATGATCGCCGACAGATGGCGCTTTTGAGTGCGACATGTAATGTGTAACATTGTGTACCGTGGAGGTGTCACAAACGTCAATTTACTTTACCGCGTATCACAACACCTGCGAAACATCACTCCTGATGCATTACATTCAGCAGTTGGGCGCACGTCGTGTACCGCCTGGATTGTGTCCTCCAACAAAATGGCCATGTGGAACTTGAACATGATCGGCACCGCAATGCGAAAGCGTAGTCACATTCACTGTGACATTTTCCAACAAATTAGGTATTCCATCTGGTTTAACGCCTTATTTTTTTGTTCTTGTATTACACATTACATTTCACACTCAATAGCTCCATCTGTCGGTGATTATTGCAATTATTTTTTTTATTGTTCCATTCTTCTTCCCCCTTCTTGAATAGTAAGTGTACTGATTTTGGTTTCATTCGGGCTATTCCTTCAAGCTGCAGACAGCTCGGAATAGAGATACTTATTTTATAACCACCCGGTATACAAAACTAATATTTCTTAACTTATTACTTAACGATATTTTGCTTTTTATGGTTAATAAAGATATATTAATTCTGTAAAAAAGAAACATTTGTTTGTTTGTAGGAAATAAACACTGAAACTACAGAACAGATTTTAAACATTATTCCATTGTACGATATCTGATAAACAAAGATCCCAAATAGACTGCAATGTATTCCTTTTTTTTCGAAGAAAGTTTTTACAAATCAGTTGAATGAAACTTTTATCCGTAATGCAAAGTACATGTTCACATAATGCGGTGCAAGAAAGATATTTGATAAAAATGTGACATAATTAGTAATATTTAAATCATCCATAGCACTTTAAATTCCAACCTAATCTTAGTGGGCCCAAAAAAAATCCACTTGGCATATTTGAACAATCCCGCGGCATAGCTGCGAGCATACATAAAATTAGGTAGATTTCGTAAGAAATACTACCTATTACATTCTCGCCTAAGTTGGAATTTTTGAAAAATTTTTGCAGATCTACGACGATCATGACTCCTAGAACCCAAAACCACCTCGAGTTCAAAACTTTATCTATCTATCTATCTGTCTATATCACTTTTTTATGGACACGATAACTTCCATAATTCTGCACAAATCTTCTCCAAACTGATACATAAAATCAAGGGGTATAAAATCTCGGTCACGTTCGTTAATGGGCATATCGGACCAGGGAGGGGGGAAGGCGTTTTTTTTTTTGTTTTTTTGTTTTTTTTTGTAAAAACAGAAAAAAAACATAACTTCTTAATTATGATACACATCGAATCCGTTTAAAGTTATTATTACTTCTAGGAGAATGGCCGAAAATGTATGTATGACAGATTTTTGATATAATTAAAAATGGCCCCAAGGGGGGAAAAGGGGTGTGTTTTCGAAGAAAAAAATTCATAACTTCTTCAATTCACAAGATATCAAATCCGCTTAAATTTATTATAAATCCTCTTAATATTATCTAAAACTTTTATATTGACAAGTTTTTTATAGGACCAACACTTATAGCAAAACAAAATTAAAAACAAAAAAAATCCCTGCCGGCTCCGCCTGCAAAGAAGTTATTTTTCGAAGTAGGCGGTTCCAACTCCCGCATCTCTTCGAAACTGATATATAAAATCAAGGGGCATAAAATCTCGGTCAAGTTCGTTAATGGGCAAAATCGAACCGAGGGTGGGGGGGATGGGGGGGGGGCTTTTTGTGAAAACAGAAAAAACCCCATAATTTCTTAATTATGATACGTATCGAATCGGTTTGAAGTTATTATTACTTCTAGGAGAAGGGCCGAAAATTTATGTATGACAGATTTTTGATATAATTAATAATGGCTCCAAGGGGGGGGGGGGGGGTTAGAAGAAAAAAATTCATAACTTCTTCAATTCACAAGATTTCAAATCCGCTTAAATTTATTATAAATCCTCTTAATATTATCTAAAACTTTTATATTGACAAGTTTTTTATAGGACCAACTCTTATAGCAAAAAAAAATTTAAAAAAAAGAAAAATTCCCTGCTGGCTCCGCCTGCAAACAAATTAGGTTTCGAAGTAGGCGGTTCCAACTGCCGCATCATGGCAAAAAGGTCATTTCTTCCGCAATTCCTAACAAACAGGCGCCCCACGGTCTGCGTCTTCGAAATCTACCTGTGCCTGTAGGCCAAGCCGTCAGGGATTTTTTCTTATTAAGAAGTAAGTGTAAAAAAAAATGTTTATATGTTTGAGAAAAGAAAAGGTTACTTTTGACAAAATGTAACTTAAAATTATGTTTATATAATATGCCAAAGTTTTAGACTTTTATGAAATACGTTTGCTATAAATTTCAGCGACAAATGTTTATTCTATCTTCGTTATATAGTTATTTTAAACGCATATTTCAAAATTAAAGGTATTTGCGAATATACATGAAAGTACATTTAAACAAACTACCTTAAAATTGATTTTCTTGGAAAGTTGATGTACAAAAATTTAGTAAAATTTTATTAAACTAGAAGTTGACGTTAACACTATTCAAAACAAATATTTAATCTGCATTTCGGAAACCTTTGAATTGTATTTTTGCAAGATGTTTGCAAAGAGAAACTATTTCATCAGTGAGATTAGTTGGTTTCTTTGTACGATCGAAGAATTTTCTACGTCATATAATTCTAGTGTCTGGGGTAAAAAATATCATCTGACTTTAAATTTTCAGTTATATTCGAATTTCATTTTACTTTTTGTAACGACATTTGTCTTGAAATTAAATTCCTTCGAAAGTTAGTTGACAAAAATTCAGTGTCGGCGATTTCACGATTGAAAACAAATATTGATTCTGCATTTCGAAAACCTTTGAATTGTATTTTTGCAAGATGTTTGCAAAGAGCAACTATTTTATCAGTGAGATTAGTTGGTTTCTTTGTACGATCAAAAAAATTTCTACGTCATATAATTCTCGTGTCTGGGGTAAAAAATATCATCTGACTTTAAATTTGCAGTTATATTCAAATTTCATTTTACTTTTCGTAACGACATTTGTCTTGAAATTAAATTCCTTCGAAAGTTAGTTGACAAAAATTCAGTGTCGGCGATTTCACGATTGAAAACAAATATTGATTCTGCATTTCGAAAACCTTTGAATTTAATTTTGCAAGACGTTTGCAAAGAGCAACTATTTCATCAGTGATATAAATTGGTTTCTTTGTACGGTAGAAAAAGTTTTCTGAGTCATATTATTCTTGTGTCATGGGAAAAATATTATCTGACTTTAAAATCGCAGGTATATTCGAATTTACTTTTACTTTTCGTAGCGACATTTGTCTTAAAATTGATTTCCTTCTAAAATTAGTTGACAAAAATTTAGTCAAATTTTATTACGAGTAAACTATAAGTCGACTATGTCACGATTGAAAACAAACATTAATTCTGCATTTCAGAAACCTTTGAATTTTACGCTTGAAAGATGTTTGTAAAAAACACCTATTTCATCAGTGAAATTGAATTGTTAATTTGCACGGAAGAGAAATTTTCAACATCATCTCACTCTGGTGTATGGAATAAAAATATCGTCTGACTTTAAAATTGCAGTTATATTCAAGTTTCATTTTACTTTTCGCAATGACATTTGTTTTAAAATTAAATTCCTACGAAAATTAGTTGAGAAACATTTAGTCAAATTTTATTAAACTAGAATTTGGCGTTTTCACGATTGAAGACAAATATTTAATCGGCATTTCGGAAACCTTTGAATTTTACTTTTGCAAACATCAACTACTTCATCAGTGGTTGGTTTCTTTGTACGATAGAAAAATTTTCTGAGTCATATTATTCGGGTACCTGGGTAAAAAATATGATCTGATTTTAAAATTGTATGTATATTCGAATTTCCTTTTAATTTTAGTAACGATAATTGTCTTAAATTTATGTTCTTTCAAAAGTTAGTTGACAAAACTATATTAAAATTTTATTAAATTAGAATTCGATATTTTCATGATTGAAAATAAATATTTAATCGGCAATACAGAAACCTTTGAATTTTGTTTCTGGAAGACATTTATAAAGAGTAACGATTTCATCAGAGATTAATTTATGTATTTGTATGATAGAGAAATTTTCTGTGTCTTGTCATTATGGTGTCCGGAATAAAAATATCATCTGACTGAGGAATGTTTGAATTTCGTTTTACCTTTTTAAAATCAAATTTGTTCGTTAATAAATGGTATAAGCTCAAAAAATTACCAGGTCATCTATCACAATTTTGTTCCTACATATTTTTAAATTGTCTAAAATTCATGCAGATAAATAAAGTAAGCCAATTTATAAATAATCTAAAAGGAGACTTAAAAGACGTATCTTTCCACTACATATAGTTAAGGTAACTTAAGATAATTTATTTGCCAACAATGCTTGCGAAATCTTATGGCAAATTGATGATATGGAAGTACCTTTTTCGTAGGAACTACACTGTAAAAAAATCAAAAGTGTCCTTATCTACGAAAATATAATTTAACCAGTTACGAAAACATACAATAACCCCTACCGAGTTATCTTTGATTTCCAAAAACCGTTTTTTGTCTTTAGTAACCTCAGAAACCAATATATTTTCGAGATTTACAAAAATAATTGAGTACACAGATTTTCGGAAACGTTTTCGAGCAGTTTTTATAGTGCATTAATAAGTTTTATCAAAACTGATTATCGGTTTTTAGGATCAGGGATCAGATTTCGCCGACTTTTTTCATACCAGTATAATCTTACAGAAAATGTTTTTTTATTTAATAGGAACATTCTGCGATTTAACAGAACAACATTTTCTCTAAGATTATATTGGTATACAAAAAGTTGGAGAATTATCATCCCTGTAGGATGCTATCGATTTTCAATTAAACGTTTATAGATACGTAACGGAATTTATACATGTGAGGGTAACAAAATTATATTCATTTTAATGTTAATGTTAATGCTTGTTAATTTATTATGTTTGTCTGTAAAACATGTTTGTTGAGCATGAAAATGATTAATTGAGAGTTGGTGCGTTCAAAAAAACTATTACGGGCGGTTAAAAAGACTGATTAATACAATATAAAAACAACTCGGGAAAGTTTTCGAAAATCAGCGACATTAAAAGAAAGTTTTTTTTATACATTTACGAGAGTTAGAGCACGAACAGACTTATATATATATATATATATATATATATATATATATATATATATATATATATATATATATATATAGGAGTTCAATAAAGTACAAGTAGAAAAAAAAAATGTGAGACTATAATGTACAGTACGTCAAAACAAAATCCAAACGACTCCAAATTTTAAAGTGGCAGAATAGTTCTATTTCCTTAAAACCTCCTTGTTTATTATTTTCTACTATTCTGTTATATTGAAATTTTTTGAGAGGTCGTCCACATATTGAAATTGTATCAAACTTTAAAATTTTCAATACTAACACCTAACTTTAAAAAAACTAAAGTTTCTAAAGACATGTTTACCTTCAGCTATCAAACAACATGACAATCGATAAAGTAGTTTAGGATTTATGCATATTTAAAGTTTATAACTCTTAATGTTATATTCATTTTTATTTTTTGCAAAACAGATTGCAAAGCAAGTGGTTTTTTAAGCATAATTCGAAAACCACTTGACGGAATAAACTGTAATTTTAGATTCGCCCATTTAAAGATTCCAGAAATCGATTTCTGGTAAAATAATCATAGGTTAAAACATATTATTTTATCTTTAATTTAAATAATTTATATTTTCAGTAAGAAATTCATAGCAATTAATTTCTATATTTTAACATCTTACCTAGATATTTTCTGTTTCTTCTTTGTTTAAGGGGATTGTCTATTGCTAGTATGAAAATATTGTACATTATATCATGCAATTCAAATTTGAAGTATAAAAGAGAGGTATATTTGAATTCTTATATATCTCTAAACATACGGGAATCCCACCTCAAGAGCATCGATATGTCTCACTAAAAAGTAACGGAAGTACTACTCCAGATAACATCAGACCTACAGGTACTCGATTATCTTCGAAAACTTCTTCTAGGTGATTAAAAAATTTTGGCTTAGTTCCTCGGAAGCTTGCTGCGTGCATTCCACTACCAGCACACTGTTAGTTTTGAGAACTACGGCAATTGATGTTTCTTCTATTTTAGTTGAAATTCACTTAAAATATCACAATTGAATATAAGGTAATGAAAGTTTTTCATACCTGTTAAGTCCGCGAAGGTTTGGTGTAATCCAATGTAAATAATTAATCCAGTGAAATAGCACAATTTGACTTAATCCAAATTCCTATTATGTGATGAGACAATAAGCACAATGTCTTGTGAAAGTAGGTATTTTCAAGATATATTTTCTAATTTAAATATTTAATTACTATAAATAAAAGAAAAAGAATTATTAATTTACATGAATAAATTTTACATTAAAATATTAAAAGGTTAAAGTTTATTTGCATAGAATTTTTTTCAGTTGTTTATTCGACGATAGTTAGTTAGAGACTAAAGTATTTAGTTCTTAGATCAGAAAAACATAGTCAAGTTTACGTCATTGAGCCTTGAACTTTTGGAGGTTACACGTGTCAGCAGCTCTTTAATGAGTATCTCACAGATGCAAAAAAAAGTACTTCTTTGCCAACACATGTGTTTCATTTCATCATCTTGTTGCAGTTGGAGAATGATTAGATTGACTCATGATAAGCGATAAAATGTTTATTTCAGAAATTACTTTCCTAACACACACAACTGTAGAAAAAGTTTACGCTTGTGCAAGGAACATATTCGTTGGTGTCAGAAACAATAAACCGGTATCATGGTTTCTAATGAATCTCGCTTCACTACAGAGGGTGTTTACACATATTGGGGACGATTTTGTTTTTAAATTTAAAAACATCGAGAAACAACAGGGGAAAAATTGGCAACATGTGATAACTGAAATATTGTGTGGTTTGAAAAAATATCGTCTGCTACTGAAATGGCACGCGAAAAAAGCGACTGGCGTGAAAGTTATATATTTGCTCTTTCCGAAGAGAATTATTCATATTCCGTGATTAGAAAACGTTGCCAGAAGCATGTATTAAAGTGTCAAGGCATACAATAAGTGATATTATGAATTACAAAGGAAAGAATTGTCATTCTTTAAAGCTACCGGAAAAAAACACACCAAAAGAACTATCCGAAAAAGGTACGCACCGTCTCTAACATTTCTAAAATGCGCTCTATGGTTGTAATGGAAAATTCAAAACGCTATCGAAAATCGAGGCACCAGCTTGAGTGGAAAGAGAGGGGAATTCGTTTCCTTCACAAGAATTACCTGGAATGCGATAGTTATTCCCGAGGAGCAATTGAGTGGGCGGTTATCTGACACAATGGCAGAATTCCATTTAATTTATTTGAAATAGGTATGGTAACATAGCAGAAGTGTTGCACAGACATTTTCCAGGATCATATTTGCCTTTGCCGTGGTGCAGTTAGTTCAGAATTTCTGTTCATGGAAAACAATAACTGCCACACAGGATTGCTGAACTATCCCTAACGCTAGCAATAAAAAATATTGAGCCTATGACACGTCCAACGTTTTCTCCAGACCTAAATGCTACAGAGCACGCCAAGGCCATACGTTTTGCGTAGACAGAATTTCCCTCAAACCTTACAGGAACTCAAAATTACTTAAGAAGCGAATAGAAAAAAAAATTATCAACCGTTCCTCAAGTGTTTAGCGTACAGCACTGCAAAGACGATGCCAGATATGTATGAGTGTCTAAAAAAATCACACTTCATACTGACGGACTCATATACAGGGTGTTTTTTTAAAACTGACACTATTCAGAGCCGTCTGTAGTTCGTTCTAATAACTGGATTGACACAAAATTTTGTGAATGGACTAAGAAAACCATGGGAAAAATATTCCAACAAAAAAAAATTAGTTCCAATCACCGCCGATAGGGGGAAATGTGGCGCTGTACATTGAAAAAAACCCATCAGAAACAGACAAAATGAATAATTTGGATAAAATGCCACGTTTTATTCATCATTTACACTTTCCCTTTCGTTGATCGCAGTTGAAACATCCATTATCACTTTTTCTGCCACCGGTTTACGTCCTCTGCCTGACCGAACTGCTAGCGAACCTGTTTCTTCGAATTTCAGAATCATTGCTTTCAATACATTAACGGATAAAGGTCCTTTGCGCAGTTTATGGCGTGTTCTAAGTAAACGAAGAGCGGCTGGTGCATTGTACTGGTTACAATATAAGAACTTCACAAGTAACGCGCGCTGCGGTAACGTGAGATTCATTTTCAACCTGAACTGAAATTGTTTCTCGCTGTTTTTCGCATGCATTTATAACTTAAACTATTGGCGCTACTGTCGCTTGCGTAAGTAAAAATTTGCATTTTCATTTTTTGCCCGTATTTTATGCTAATTCCCAGTTGCATAAATGACCACAGCGCCACATTTCCCCCTATCGGTGGTGATTGGAACTAATTTTTTTTTGTTGTTGGAATCTTTTTCCCATGGTTTTCTTAGTCCATTCATAAAATTTTGTGTAAATCCAGTTATTAGAACGAGCTACAGACGGCTCTGAACAGTGTCAGTTTTAAAAAAAACACCCTGTATGTTCTCTTTTTGAACAGAACGAACATTTTTCGTAATCATTTAAGAATGCTGTAAGGAGCATCTTTTGTTATTTTATACATCTTGTTGCACTATACGGTATTATCTCTTATCGTTTTATGCAATAAAGATACATCAGGGCCTGTAATAATTGCCTACTAAGGGAATTTTTTTAAAACAATGGCTATCATTAGTTATGATGTAAAATGCGAATGTTCCGAAATAATCGTCAAACAGTGTTAGTCAAGGATAAAAATTATTTTTTATCATTTGGAAAATAACATTTTTGATTTGTTTTCTATTTTGAATGATTTCTAAAGATAAGAAGGTTCGTTTGTTCTCACTTACTCTTTTGCGTATATACTTTTACTATTTTACACTTATTCTTAGTAACGCAAGTTTATTTTATTCCTTATTAGTTTTAACTTTCTCTTCAAATCAAATGAGCACAATTAGGAAAGTCCTGTTTTCTTCTAATTTTTATTTCGAAATAAAAGAAAATGGTTGTAAAACTAGTGATTGAAATTGATAGTGGTAGATGGAACATGAACATTATATGAGCTAAGAGACGGTGTAATGGAATGATTGCATGAATTAACTAAAAGAATAAGTAGAAATAGAGGTAAAAGGACAAAATGTTTGAAGCAATGAATTTGATCAAAACGTAATGTTTTTTACAATGTAAAAAAAGTAATTTGACAAACGATAAACGAAATTAAATTTAGACTAAAAATTTTTGATTATCGCTTTAAAAGAATATTACGTAAAACATGTATCTTTAAATAGCACAGACTTAGACCAGTAGGAAATTTAATTACAGAAAAAAAGAGCATATAGCTGATATTAAATATAATAGAAAAACTACAGCCCTGGCAAGATTATATCAAGAAGAAACCATCCAAATAAATTTCAATGAAAGTAAAATAATATTTCCCTCCAGTCTATACTATCCATCTATAATAAGAGAAACCATAGAGATACTAACACGCAAAAATACAATATGTAACGATGCGGCATCTTTTAATTTACCGAAACTGTGGTTCAAGTCATAGATATGAAAATAAACAACCAAGTAAAAATAAAAGATAACGTGCGTAATTTTTAAAAAGTACATGAAAATAATAACTTCAAAGCCCGTGCAATTATGGAATATTCTCATTTGTTTTTGAAAATGACTCGGAGTGAGTCAAAACATGTAAAACAACCTAATAAAAGTTATTTTAATTTGTATTATGTTGTTAATTTACACCTTTTAGCATTTAAAAGAACTATAGCACAGACTATTTTTACTACTTACGAAGCGATAACAAATGTATGTCTGTATGTATCTATGCATATAATATTTCTGTCAAAGCTCTATATAATGAACAGATTTTGTAACTGACACAATGGAGCAACCTTTTATTTAACCGTGTTAACAGCGTACATTAAAAATTTATTCATGTTTACGAGCCAATATGAAATTAAATTTATATAACCATTCAAACTCTTCCAATTATTTGTAAAATTAAAATTTCAATTATTTGTATCTTTTAAACGAGTTCAAAAAATAAAAGGATTACTTTGATGTCACTTACTTTTTCTTCTTGCGTATTGTTACTAATTCCACTTATTCTCAGTATCAAAAGTTTATTTTATTCCTGATTAGTTTTCCTGAACTTTACAACCTACACTTTAAATCAGAGAAGATTGGATGAAAGCACAATTAGAAAAGTTTTCTATTGTTCCCATTTTTATTTCAAAATAAACCGCAACTGCTTTAAAGCTTGTCTAATGTAGCTAATGTCTGAAGCTAATGTTTAACTTATCTGTCATTGTACATTGAACATAAACATTATATAAGCTCAAAAACTGATTAATGGGATAATTACATGGATTAACTTAAAGAATAATTTAGAATAAAGAAAAAAGGATCAAATAAATTTTTAAACGATGGATTTCATTTGCATGTGATTTATATTTTTAACAATATAAAAAATTAAAATTGCCAAAATATATAGGAAAGTAACATTACATCTCACAGTTGATGTTGTTTTTTAAGTAATTTAAAAGATATTTTGAAATATCATAGGCTATGTGTTTTTTTTTTAATTTTAATATATGATACGAAATCTAGAGTTAATCTATAAAAAGTACAGTTTTAAATGTTTTAATACACTGAAGTTGGATATACAGTGTCTCACATAAGTGATGGGACACTTGTGCTTTACAAAAGGAAACTAATCAAATAAATTAAAAAAACATGTACACATTTTTTTTGTGGGTGTGTTTCATACTTAAATTTAGTAAAGATTATTACATAACATACATTTTGTCAAAATATTAAAATATTAATTTAATAAAAATACAAATGTTTAGAACGGAGCAAAAAATAGCTCACATAAGTGATGGGACACCATTATATATGCAACAAAAATCGCCTGAAATAAGCAATAAAAATATTTTTTGGGGTTTTATTTTTACTTAAAAGCAATTGGCAATAATTTATAAAATCGTCTGCAGTATTTCTCTCCAGTTTGTTTTGGAATTTTTGTGTTTTTTAGCTCTGTGTAGTCATGAATGCTAAACGAAAAGAAACTTCGCCTGAAATTCGAAAATTAGTTATTAATTTGCATATTGAACGTGGAAAATCTATTAGAAAAACTGCTGAAACAGTTAACTTGAGTCGTTCAACAGTTTTCAATATCATTAAACGATATAAAAAGAATCATATGATTCAGGATAAAAGAAGACCTGGCTGACCATCAAAGCTATCCAATGGAATAAAGCGAATTATCGTTCGAAATATTAAAAAAAATCCAAGAATTAGTGCTTCAAAAGTTGCTGCTGATTTACAAGCATTATATGGAATAATTGTTAATCCTGAAACTATTAGAAGGGTAATTCGATCTGCTGGATATCACGGTAGAGTAGCCAGGAAAAAATTCTTCGTAAGTGAAAAGAATAGACAACTCAGACTAGCTTTCGCAAAATCCAACATAAATAAGAATTCTGATTACTGGAATAAAGTTATATTTGCTGATGAGAGTAAATTTAATATATTTGGTTCTGACGGTAGAATCTTGGTGTGGAGAAAACCCAGGGAAGAACTTCGCAAACAGAACTTGGTACCAACAGTAAAACATGGTGGAGGAGGAGTTATGGTATGGGGGTGTATGTCGTCCGCTGGAGTTGGTAATTTTGTTTTTATTGACAGTATAATGGATCAGTACAAGTATATTGATATTTTAAAGCAAAATTTGAAATCTTCAGCACGAAAATTGAACCTTCATAACGATTTTAAATTCTACCAGGACAATGACCCCAAGCACACTGCTCTGAACGTTAGACTCTGGCTGCTATATAACTGTCCTGAAATAATAAAAACACCACCACAATCTCCAGACTTAAATCCCATAGAGAATATTTGGCAAGAATTGGAATCAAGAATTCGCAAACACACCATTTCTTCAAAACAACAACTAAAATCGGTGCTTCAAGAAGAATGGGGTAAAATCACTCCAGAAATCACAAAAAAAATAGTCGAATCCATCCCAAAAAGATTAAATCATGTTTTAAAAGTAAAAGGAAATCCAACAAAATATTAAAACCTTTTAAAAAGTAAAATTTTTGGATAAATATTTGATGGAAAAGTAAGTGTCCCATCACTTATGTGAGCCATTTTTTGCTCCGTTCTGAACAATTGTATTTTTACTAAATTAATATTTTAATATTTTGACAAAATGTATGTTATGTAATACTTGTTACTAACTTTAAATATGAAACACACCCAAAAAATTTTTGCACATGTTTGTTTATTTATTTTATTGCAGTTTCTTTTTATAAAGCACAAGTGTCCCATCACTTTTGTGAGACACTGTATATATATATACTGAAACAAATACGATATTTCTTTCTTCTCTTTATTTCTGAAGAAATAAGTAGTGTTTTAGATGTATATGTTTGATACCAAGATAAAACAGATGTAATTAAATTTGTAATGTAATTGTTTTATGAGCTAAAAGATAACATAAAGGATTTTTTTTTCTAAATGTATTTTTTTTTCTAAATGTATATATTTTTAAAGATGACAGATAAAGGAAAGATAAAATAAATTTTGTGGTTATGAATTTTCTTTCAAATAGTAAAATTCTTTTAACACTGGGATAGATTAAAATTGTCAAACGACACCGAAAATAATATCCACACTTCTTATGTATTAATTTTCTCCCATTATCTATCACATTCGTTTTTCAAAAAATATGAAGAAAAAATTAGAATTAAATTAAAGAAATAAATTTAAAAACAAATACTTTATAGACTGAAACACGGTTTACCATTTAAATACACATAGAGATATGGGAATAATTCAGATAAAATTCAGGAAAAATTAAGTTATGTATGATCATTATATTTTAAACAAAATATGGAGTAAAAGTTTACATTGAAATAAAAAATACAAAACCTGGCGAGAAAGTTTTATTTATTTATGTGTGCTTCCTGTAATTTCTAAAACTTTACCAACACAAGCAATGCTTTTGAAAGCTCATAACTGAAATAAATAAAACGGTAACTGTTAAATTCACAATTTACTATCGCAAGAATTTTGAAGAAAGGTTGATTCAATTTACTAGTTATTTTTTAAAAATAATATTTAGATAATTAGAAAATGAAAGTTTTATTGTTAAACTCTTTTTTGCAATAAATGTAACACTTTCAAATTCTTTGAAACTGATTTCAAATGTGATATTTCCAAATATGTAATTCAATCAATTGTCTAAAGTTAAAACTTAGATTATAATTGGAAAATGTGCATATAAATAGCCTAACAGAAATTATGATACATGTGAGCATTCAGAACAAAAAAAAAAGAGACTTTAAACCACATAAATAAACCCCATTAATTTTCTAAGAAAACTGCGCAAACGCCAATATCACTTAATGTTTGATTTTATTTCAAAAGGCATCATTTAAAAATAAAAAAGAAATTTTAAATTAAAATAAAAAACAGACATGCTTTACCACATTTTTAATAATATATTGAATTTTCTGAAATTTGCATGACAAAAAATACCAATGTAACAGTGTGGAATACATTATTACTTTCTTCTATCTTTGCAAGAAGAAAGTTTTGGATTCATGAAAATTTTAGACTTCCGGTTTTTGACGGATTTATACATTTTAGAAGTTCCTGAACACGATTTGACTATTTTCAGAAAATGTCTGTCTGTGACTCTGTCTGTCTGTATGTGACCAAAATTTTGTGGGCGCTCTTTCTCAAGAACTAATGCACGAAATTTAATAAAACTTTATATTCAGTTATTCCCTGATATAAATGGGTGCTGATTAGTTTTTGGTAAAAATCGCCCGGCAGGTGGCGCTTCTATGCAGCATTTTGCGAGATTTCCGCAATAACTCTATCTCAAGAACTAATGCTCGGAATTTAATAAAATTTTATATTCAGTTAGTCTCTAATATAATTTGGTGCTGATTAGTTTTTGGTAAAAATCGCCCAGCAGGTGGCACTGCTATGCAGCATTTTTCGCGATTTCCACAATAGCTCTATCTCAAGAACTAATGCTCGGAATTTAATAAAACTTTATATTCAGTTAGTCTCTGGTATAAATTGGTGCTGATTAGTTTTTGGTAAAAATCGCCCAGCAGGTGCCACTGCTATGCAGCATTTTGCAGGATTTACACGATTTTAGCGATAGTCATATCTCAAGAAATATTGCACGGAATTTAATAAAACTTGAGTTTCAGTTAGACCTTGATATAAATTGGTGCTGATTCTTTTTAGTGTATGCGAAACCTGTGTGAGATAGAAGAAAGTTTTGGAATTGACACATCCGACTAGTTTAATGTATAAATTTAATCTGAAACTGTATCAATAAAATAAAATATTTCAAGTGAGCAACAAAATTATTTTTAAAAAAATTTAGAAATATGCATAGCACTTAATAGATTGGTATTAATGTATTTCCTCATGGACATTTGTTGTCTTTCACCTATACTATAGTAAACGAATTTAGCCTTTAGCGTGTTTACTCAAGAAATATGATGCCTTGTGACGTCATCAAGAGACGTTTTTGTCCTTATTAACAACTTCAGGACAGGTGCACATGATGCACATAGAGTGCGTATGGATTTTACTTTATTTTATCTATACAAGAAGAAACTATTGGATTCGTGAAAATTTTCGACTTTACACGTTTTCGACGGATTTACACGTTTCAGAAAATCCTGAACACGTCAAAAAAGTTTTTTAAATCCTAAAATTTAAAAGTTAATTTCATCTTTTCATAAACATATAAACACATAAAAACTTTCTGATACTTAAGTAAGGTGTCACACAAAATATACATATAAAACAAATAAACCACTGACATGTTTCCATTTCATTCGAGTTAAAAACCATTATCACAAGAAATATGTCCTGAATACGATTAGACTATCTTTAGAAAATGTATGTCCGTGGGTCTGTCTGTCTATCTGTCTGTATGTAAAACAGATTTAGTGAGCGCTCTAACTCACGGACTCTTGCGTAGAATAGGGTAAAATTTTATATGAAGTTCTATCCAAATTTAGAATAACCATGACGGGAATAATTTATCATTCAATTTTGGTTGCGGCCATCTAAGATGTGGATGCTAAAATTTGATGATTTCTTCGAAATATGCTATGCTTATATCACCAGTTTAAATGCACCGAATTCAACGAAACTTCAAGATTGGTATCCTGAATATGGGAATACATTGTGCTTCAATTTTGGTTTCAGATATCTAAGAGGGAGTGCCGGCAAAAATAGATTTCCTAAAACGATGTAATTTCTTGTACTATTTAAATCATTTAGTTGATTTGGTATATATAGAAGAAAGTTTTGTGATGGCCACAACATAATAGTTATTTTTTAGTACCACAATATTTCAGTCATAATCTTTGTCTTGTTATATCGTAGAATACTTAGATTAAATAAGACGAAAAATACTTTAAAAAATTACTGATATTAAAAATGTAAATGTCGCTAAATAACGACTGAAGGGGTTCATTCAAAATTAAATTTGTGGAAAACGGCGAGATAAGTAAAATAATGCAGTTAAATAAATTAATGAAGATTAATCTTTTTAAATAAATTTCCTGAATCATTTAATATAACTTTTTGAAACATGAGTAACAATGGTACACTATTATGTATTTTATCCAAATAAGTTTCATTTTAATATGAAAAGAAATGCATAGAAAAAATATATATCTTTTCCGTGTGTTATAGATAGAAATTGCTTATATGCCCAGCTTTGCTATTTTTACTGACAATACTTAAATACGTATTAAATTTCTGAAATGAGACTCTTTTATTTAAGTGCACTTTATTTAGTTTTACACTCTTGATTTTATTTTTAAATGTGGCGATGTTTTTTCGTTATTTGAATTGATGCCTTCTAGTATAATGTAAATTTATTTCATAAAAGTTTTGAATATTAGTGTTGGAGAGATTTAAAACATATATATAAAACTTGCAGGGCGTTACTCAAACCCATAATAATTAACTCCTCCTGTCAGAGACACACCAATTATCTTAGCGGCAATTTGAGGGGAAATTGTGATCGTGCAACCTGGGATAGCTTTTTTTTGTATTAAATAAAAAAAAGGTGTACGGCGTTGTGTTATTTTTTGAAGAAACTTATCCTTAAGGTTGACCCCTCAAGCCCACTGTAAAATCTTGCTTAAAGTAGTAGTTTAAATCAACATATATATTACTCTAGATTAAACATCACACTATACACTAAATAAATGCTGGAGTCTAAATTAAGGGTAAAATAAAAAGGGTTTTATTTACATAAGATAGATATAACACATAAAAAAAAACAAAGAGTAAAATAATTATACAAAAAGGTAATACACATTATATTCACGAGACTTCATTTTAACAATACAATATATTAACCAGTTTAAATTATTAAGTTCTTATTTTAATTATTTAAATTTAAGTAAGTGCTTAATAAGTTTGTGATAATAATTTAACCTCTACATACATCCTTGATCCTGGGGATGGCACGAGAAGCATAATCTTCTTAACGTTAATTAATTAATTTAAAAATATTTACACAGTATCTGGGTGAATAATATCTACCTGTACCTCTCAAGAGAATAGCAGTCATAGAGTAGTTCACCAGTAGTTCTTGCTTCCATGGGCACATATTTAAAAAAAGGTTTGAATGACTTAATTATAATTGTAGGCTGTTGCCTATAGCACTGCAGCCTCTATAGAAAAACCAACTTTCATGTTGGTAGCAAGCTGCTGAAAAACATGTCCTCCTCTTTAGGATTTTTTTGATGGAAGTGATTTTTGAGTTCTAGCGAAGTTTTCGTTATTTTTCCCCTTCAGAGGGGTGTAAAAAGTATTTACCTCCTCTTAAGGATTTTTTATCCAATGATGATGTTGGCGGTCAATTTCCCTGCTCTCTCGAATCACTTTTACTGGTCGCCGCGTATATCTGATCATCACGATGTTTGTCATTCGCTCCAGCCATATTCCGTCTCTTAGGGACTCCTATGTACCACTCCTCTCCTTGTTTTCCTGGAATCGCCGGTTCAATGTGTATCTCAGCACATTTTATGACCCCTCTAGATTGTCTGTCATAAATCCCTGTTTGTTCAGCATTGCTGAACTGTCAGTTTCGGCGCCTGTCTGCTTTCTGCCCTCGTAAACACGGCCACCCATATCGTTGCCGTTGTTTTGATTATTCTGTTATGCGGGATATACCTACTTAGGTTCTATCCAGCATTATCTCCCCGCTTGAAAAAAAAATGTAATCGGAGAGGACATTTTTGTGTAAATTTGTTTCCGGAAATCACTGCTCCTGTAGAGTGTCCAAGCTGATTCTAGAAATTCATAAAGTTGACATAACACATGAGTCCTGAGAACTGGAGGTTAAATGTGAATGTCTGTACAAAGTCCACAGAAAATGTGAAAGTTCGATATAGAACACTGTAGAAAGTTCACAAAGAATGAGAAAGTGTGATGTGGTGAAGACTGTGAAAAGTTCATAGACAATGGGAAAGTACGATGAGGCGAACACTGTGAAAAGTTCACAGATGATGAGAAAGTACGATGAGGCGAACACTGTGAAAAGTTCACAGATGATGAGAAAGTACGATGAGGCGAACACTGTGAAAAGTTCACATACAATGATGAGAAACTTGCCATTGCGTCATTTAACTTTGAAGTGTTGTGACCATATTAATTGTAAATCCAATATTGTCATTTACTGACCCAGTACTGAACCGCCAAAATATATAACCAAAACGCCAAAACGTGCCAAATTATGCGCAATGCTATGAAATATAGCATAATTTTGTATACAATTTCACAGGAAAGTAATATAAATTAGCATAAATAAGCATATAAAAAAAAGATTGGCAGTCATTTGCATTTTAGACACTGTAAATAACACATTAATACAATCTAAAAAATAATATGTGAGGATTACAATTCCATTTGGCCCATTACATATACTATATGTGAGCGAGGACAAAAATATAATGCAAACTTTTCTTATATATACATAAGAATGTAATCTCATAAATAACATATTACTGTTTCTTTTAATTTTGCATTAAGAAATAACATACTTTAACTCATGAACCAGAAAAATATACATAAATATACATGTTTTCATTTATATTGATTTGTTGGGATAGAAGAAAAAAAAAAACATATCAATGTGGTCAAAATTTTCCCATCTTTCCTTCTTTCTTTTTTATTGAAGAAAAAAAATCGTTTAATAAAATATTCTCAATTTTACAAAATGAAAACAGTTCTAGCATTGATATTTTAATAAATTTATGTAAAGAAACAATTTATTCTTCGCATTATATATGCGATTCCGTCGAATTATTAATTAACAGATAATGAATTGAAATAGAAGAGAAAAGGCAAAAAAATAATATATTCGTTTTCATTTGATAATATTTATTTCTATTATTATTTCCTCTTTTTTTTTTTTTTTTTTTTTTTTTTAAACTTGCCCAAGTTTTGTATGTTTCCTAAAAAAGTTCAGTGTAATTTATCCTCCATATAAGGTTGATATCAAAAACAAAAGAAAAATAAATAAATTTCTAATCCAAAAACATTTCTATAATTTTCGTCAATTTTTATTATTATTACAATAAACAAAATAAAAACTGGATGATGCGATCTCCCTTGTTTATAAAATGAGCATCGTAACTGAAGAAAAAAATATCAAAAGCAACCCTTGCCTTTTAATCTAACCAGGGATAAACGAATTTCTCTTAGCTGAAAAGATGATGGAGAGCAAGTCCCTTGCCCTTAATCCTCTATCTTTGAGCATCCTCCTCTGCCATAAACACCTCCCCTCAACTGGACCTGTAATACGTCGCGCTATCTCCCTTTCCAATTCTCCCCGCGTAGATCGTAATTGATTGTACCAGGTGCGTTTGGTACACTACACCGGAGAATCTTCGTCACCCTTTTTTGGAACACGCCCACGGAACGAACCCCTTTTTTGTCCCTGCAGGTGCATCGGGATTTGCGATGCTACCTTTCTTCCGTAACCTTAACCTTTCAACTTTGTTCAGGCAGGAAGCAGGTAGACTTGCATGTTGCCTGTTTAAAACCGTCACGTGGAATATGCCGCTAATTATAAAGTAAGTTTTCGAGTTATTATAAGAATTATTTATTTATTTAGTCCTATAACATATTGTGATCATATTTTGTTTTGTTTGTACACAAGAACTAGTTTTAATTTCTTATAGAGTTAACTTTAAGATGTAAATAATTTAAGACATACTGCGCGCGTTAGCACGTGTTTCAAACCATGAAACTTTTGCATTATGTGCTTAAAAATCCAACTTCCCACTAGAGACTAAGCATAAGATTTTAAAATCTCATTAATAATCTGAAAGATAAATTTAATTACCTTTATTTATCAAAAATCCAGTTTGAACTGATGTTTTTTTTTTTTTTTTTTTTTTTTTTTTTTTTTTTTTTTTTTTAACACGAAGCCTAAAACCTGAAATATACCTGAACGCACGTGTATGTCAAATGCATAACTGCTTTCCTAAAAACAATATTCATGTCTGTCAACATTAATTAATAATAATTTAAGATATATGTAATTAAAATTTTCTTTTATTTCTTAATATAATCGTTAATCTTAAAAGTTAATGAGGTTGAATATCAAGAATGTGAAATAGCGGTGTCGTGGCTATAACGCATAGTAAAACAATAGTTTATTTAATCATTTAAATAAAAACTAGTCAATTTATTTATTTAGATTGAACTAAATTATTTATTTAGATTAAACTAAATTATTTATTTAAAGTAAGGTCAATTATTTTTTATTTTATTTATGTATTCTTATATTTGAGAAAAAAAAGTGTGACTCATACCCGCCGATCTCAATTAAATACTGCAGTTAGGATTTTATTCGCCCGCGAATATCTCCCATTTAAAAGAGTCAGAACGGGTTAAGTCGCAATGCGTATTTAAGGAAAATACTTTAAATTAAATAAAGTTTATAATATATGAAAATCTTTACCTATATCTTACGTTATTTAGAGGATTCTTAAAATAAACGTTATTTTTATTTATCTATACAATTTATTTATTTTATTTATTTATTTATTTATTTATTTATGTATTTTAAATCATTATTATTATGTATTTAATTTTTTTTTTTTTTGAAATTTTTAAAATGTTAAATATTTAGAAGAGGAATCACTCTATTTATATATTAAGATCGCGAACTTTATGCTTAAAATCTCATTAAATCAAAATGTAATACATTTATTTTTATTTAAATTTTATACTTAGCTTTGATGTCCTGTAAAATTCCTTTAAAAGTGAGAAACGAGAAAGAGAAAAAAAATTCGCTAGTTCGAATCGTCAAAATCATTCAATTATTTATTTATGTACACATTTTTTTTTAACTAGTTACTTAATTCCCTTATATATTTTTTTTTTCTTTATGTTATGGACCCGGAGACGATGGCCTTCCATGGATGCTGTTACCTGTTGTCCCGTGTGCTCCCGATGTATACCTGGGGAGCGTCCAGAATGTTTTCGTCCATTGAATGTATCCCCAACAACGATGAGGGTGTGATTGATGTATCCAAGTGTACCCAAAGCAAAGGAGACGCAGGATTCCTCCTAAAATGTGATTTTTTTTTTTTTTTTTTTTTTTTTTTTGTGGTTCCAAAACATCCATCTGTGAGAAGACCGGGGGACGCAAAAGGAGGAACCCCCCGGTGTGTGTGTGTGTGTTTTTTTATATATTTTTTTGTTGTGAAACTGTGGATTCCACCACTGTGTTTGGTGTGTTTGTCTGGGACGCCTGTGGATTTTCCCCCATGGAATAGACACACACCTCAAGAGTGCACCATCGCGACGAAGACATCCACCTAGTAAGTTTATTTATTTATTTGTTTATTCGTTATTATTTTTAATAAGTAAGGTTGATTTTCATTTTATTTCCTGCCCTATGCGACCTGCCCTGAGGAGAAAATTAAATTGAATTAAATTAAATTGAAATCTAATAATTTTATGTGATTAATTTTTTTTTCTTATCTCCATCCCTGTGTATTTTATGCCGGCTTACACAGTTTCTTGCGAAGAATATCTGCAGAGATATAAACGGAAAAAAAAATAAACATCCTCAAATTAAATCTTAATTATATGACATTATTACGTTTTGTTTAGTCGTTAAATGTTTTTAGTGATATTTTATGTGGTTGACTTGTCTTGCATGTTATGTAAAGTTTGCGTTCCGTGACTGTAGCGTTAGTATCTCCCCTTGAGATAAGATGCTTTACGGCCCGATATTTGTGGGTGATCCCCTGTGTTGTACGGTAGAGAAGGCGAGTAGAAAAGGGAGTGCAAAAACTTCGATTGCTCCCCCTCCATTCGAGTGCTGAATCGAATCTCCGCGAACGATTGTAACCTTGGTTACGATGGCTTTGTTGTTCAACAACTTCGTATAATCCTGATATTAAAAGTTTCCCTTCGTTTTTATTATTTATTTCTTTTTTTTTTCTTATTCTTAATATATATGAAACTTTTTATATATTTATTTTAAATTTATCCTTAATATATGGATATATATATATTTTTTTGTAGTTAATTATTTATTAATTTTTTTTTAACTTTAGCTGAGTATGCAATAGTTTGTTTCCTGATCATTTTTAATTATTACTAATCAATGAATATATTATCCCGTTGCCTAGGAAACTTATAAAGGTTTTTGCCTGCATAGTTTTGTTATATATTCATGATTATTATCTTTTTTTTTTTGTGAGAAGTAGGAATGAATAATTTAAAATGGCAAAAATGTTTTTTTGTGTAAATACCGAAAACCCTTTTGAATTTGTTTATAATGTAGCTAAACAGTGTACTGTCCTATGAAACAAATATAGGTGTAGTATTTAATGCTAAATATAAAACATAAGTTGCCCCTTGTAACCGAATCAATCCTTAATTTCCCTGTAAAAAAAAGTATAATACTCGTTTTTCCTTTTTATTTTATTTATTTATTTATTTAAATTTTTTTTTTATTTATTTTGTGGAGTTTCGTATATGTATATTTTTTGTATTTTGCTAGTATAAATAATGCGACCTCTTCTCGCACTATTTTGTGAAGTCTATGGGGATATTTTTATACATATATATTTATTTTTGTTACCGATTATCTGTACATTTTAACTCAATACAAATTTGGCTCAATGTTAGTCCTGGGTGACTTGTATCTTTGACTTGATAGTGTCCCAGTATACACTTATTTTTGAAACATAATTAACAGTATGAGCTAAAAAAAAAATTTTTTTGAGCTTCAAAATAAATTCTTGATTAAATTTTTTGGAGAGAATAAAAAAAAATTATTTACAAATTTTTCCTATATTATACAATTTGTTATATTTCCTCCGTAGATTCTGTATCAGAAAGCGATTGTGTAGACTGATTGTCTATGTCCTCGTTACATGGTGTTGCATGCTTGGGTACGAATAGCAAATCAATGTGTCTCTTAATGTTGCTTTTATATACCCCTGATAAATCGGACATTAAGTAATTGTGATTTCGCAGTTTTCTGATTACTTTCATTGGTCCGTCCCACTTTTTTGCTAAAGCGTGTGGGTTGATGCATTTGAGGTAAACAATTTGGCCAATTTTTAAATCCTTCACCGTTTGTAAGTCCTCATCGCGAACATACTCTTTCATTTTTTTTTCCTGATTGGGCAGTGCTTCAATCCTGATTTGTTTAAGATGCTCCATTCGATTTTTAACATATTGTTTGGTTGCAATATCCTCCGAGGGAATATGCGTTGTGAAAGGAGTTCTTAGATTTCTAGCAAAGAATAATAATGAAGGTGGGAAACCTGTTGCTCTGTGTTTAGATGTGTTGTACATTAATTTAAAGAACTCAAGTCGGATATCCCACTCGAGGGTATTATTACTCATGGCAGTGAGTGAACTCTTCAAAATTTTATTTACGATTTCTGCCAGTCCATTCGCTTTTGGCCTGAACGGGCTTGAGAAATGTGGTTCTATCCCTAGAGCCTTCATGTATTCCGTGAATACATCACTGCGAAAATAACGTGCGTTGTCTAAATAGACCTCTTTTGCTAGACCAAACATCCCGAAGTATTTATTTAACACGTTCAAAATTGTTTGTGATTCCACATTCCTTAGTGCAACCGCTTCTAAGAATCTTGATGTGGAGTCAGTTATAGCTAGTATAAATGCGTTCTTTCGAAATGTTACTGGCAGTTTTCCGCATATATCTATATGCAGCCTACTTCCAATTTCGTGGTCTTTTACTACCCTCTTTATAGGAACCTTGATGGTTCTGTGCTGTTTAGCTGTCTGGCATGCAGTACAGTTAGCACAAAAAGTTTTAATATCCGTATACATACGGTACCAATAGAGTCTATCCTTTATCAACTCGTAAGTTTTTTGAAAACCAAAGTGCGGAGCATGTGCATCTTCCATGATAGCAATTTTAAGAGTGTCTGGGGCAATTAACAGTTCTTTGTTGTTCTGTCCCGGTTTTAGAATGAGCATCCTGTTCGTGTTAAGTGTGTATCTATTTGTGGTTTTGTTGTTTCTACCCGTAATAATTTTGTCAATAATTTTCTTTAGTTTTTCATCTCTGTATTGTTCATTTTTTATATTTTCATTTGAAAGTGCAGAATTCATTTTGAATAAGTTATTTTGTAAATTGTTATCTGCAATTATGTTATTGATATTCCTGGAAACATAGTCAGCTGGGTTGTTTTTGCCCTCTATATATTCAAACGAGTAATTATATTCGGCTAAGTCAGTTAACCATCTTTTGACTATGTCTGATTGCGTTTCAAGGTTTAAATGTCTTGTGTTTGATTGCGAATCAGTTTGTATTGTAAATTTTCTGCCCCATAGAATGTGGTTGAAGTGTTTTACTGCTTCATGTATGGCTAATAGCTCGAATTTCACACTCGGGTAGCTTTTCTCAGGTTCTTTGAGTTTGCGCCCAAAAAATTCAATGGGTACCAAATTGTTCTGATGTCTTTGAGCCAAAATGGCTGATATAGCTACTTTTGAAGCATCACAAATTAATACGAACTCTTTTGAGTAGTCAGGTGGTTTGAGAGTTGGTTTTTGCATGATATTTTGCTGTATGTTACAGAATGCTTTTTCTGCATTTTCATTCCACTTAAATTTCACTTTCTCTTTTGTAAGCTCAATTAAAGGATGAACTATGTCAGTGTATCTGTGAATCAGTGATCTAAAGTAATTCTCCAGTCCTAAAAGTGATCTAACTCCTTTTTTTGATTTTGGTCTGATGAAGTTCTGTATTTTATCAATATTCTTTTTAGCCGGAGAATATCCCTCCTGATTTAGTTGGAATCCTAGGAAGTCTATTTCCTGTTTACAAATTTGCATTTTGGCTGGCTCAATTGTAAGGTTGTGGTTAATTAATGCCTCGAGTACTTCCTTTATAAGTTGTAGCATTTCTTGAATATTATTCGTTGCAATAATAACATCGTCCATAAAATAAGCGACTTTAGATATGTCAAAGTGTCCTAGGACTTTGTCAATCAATTCGGCGAAATAAGCGCTACTATTTTTTGTGCCAAAACTAAGCCTTAGTGGGTTAAATTTACCAAACTCTGTTATGAATGCTAACTTTTTTCTGTCTTCTGGACTGAGGTTTATCTGGAAAAAGGCACTGTGTAGATCAAGCACAGTATAAAATTGTTTCCCACTGATATTATATAAAATGTCTTTGATATCTGGTATTGGATAGTTGTACGTCTGTAGTATTTCATTTAGGAGTCTATAGTCAATTGCCATTCTGTATTTTTGCTCTTGTTTATCTTTTTGTGTTTGTTTTTTCTTAACAAATACGACAGGAAAAGAGTAGTTTGAATCTGATTTTTCAATTATGTTTGCTTTTAGTAATGTTTGTATTTCCTTCCATGCTGTTTCCTTTAAGGTTTGGGGCAGTCTATATGGTCTTGTTTGTATAGGGAAATCGTGATTTAATGTGAATTTGGGACATACAAGTGAACTCTGACCTAACGTGTCATATGTTTTAGAGAAAGCGTGAGCTTTGCTCATTAATAATTCTTTGAATGTTTCTTGTAAGTCCTCTGTGAGATGCTCTAAATCAAAGTCATTGATGCTAAGTTCTGCCTCCCGAAGTTGTCTGACTTCCTGAATGTTTAGTTGATTGATCTGGTGAATTTTTCCCTGATCAATATCAATGTCTGAGTCATCTTCTTTGCATTCTATGTCTGTGGTGATTTTGACTATGTTAGTGTTTTGTTTTAAGTAAATGTTTGTATCCGTATTGTTATGTATTATAATATTTATTAAGTTGTTGCGTTGCACCTCATGAATTGATGTTTGTATATTATACTCGGTATTGTCTCTAACTGGCTCTGCTAGAATTATGTCTTTTTCATTAATTTGTTCATCACAAGTAAGTGTAATGATTTTTTTAGAGTGTGGGGTTAGAAATATTCTGCGCTTGTTCCTTGCATACAATTTTTTTTTTATTGTGTGCTCCCCCTTTTTTTTTAATTGTTTTTTTTGTGGTTGTTATGAATGACATCATCGTGTTGAGCTGTGTTTTGTTGATTTTCAGTTGCTAGATTATTAATTTCTTCATTCTGTTCTGTCATGTAAGTGTTAAGTTGAATGACTTTGTTTTTTAGTTTAAGAACATTTTGTGAAAAGTCTAATGTGATGTTGTTGCCCCTTAAAAATCATACCCAAGTAGGATCTGATAATCCCTATCAAATTCTTTGTTTGTCACATAAAATGTACCAGTGGTGCAAATGCCCTCGAAGCGAAAAGCAATTTTTATACAGTGTTTAAAAAAAATAGTTGAGTTTGTTAGGGTTTTAATTTTAATTTGGGTACCTAGGTATTTAAATTTTATGTTTTCTTGCTTTATTTTGTCAAATATACCTGGGGACAGCAGCGACACAGCTGCTCCCGTGTCACATAATCCTTTTAATTTAATATTATCAATGCTCATGTCAATTATGGGTAATTGATTATCTTTAGAATTATTGACACTGGCAATAGTTTTATTTAAAAATATTCCATCCTGTTGTGTTTTGTCCCTAGTATCACTGTTAATTGCACTTCCTTGTGCATTTATATCCATAAGAAATCCAAATCCCTGAGGATAACTGTGACCATGAGAGTCGAAAATGTTAGGTGTATCAAATTGTTCGTTTGGTGTTTTAAAAGTCCCGCTGTGGGGTGACTCACGCGGGTGCGTTTTATTAATGTTAGTAAGTCCCCCACTCAGTTTTTTGGTTCTTTTCTATCTTTGTCATCTGAGTTTCGGTTTGTGTTGCTCGAGTTTTTATAGTTGTATTTTTTATTGTAGTATTTTGATCCTGGCTTACCTCTAGGCCTATCAAAATTACCCCTCTGTGCATTTGTGTTTTCATAATTTTGCCCACAATTGTTTGCATAACCTTGTCCAAAATTGTTGCCATAATTTTGCCCACAATTGTTTGCATAACTTTGCCCAAAATTATTACCATGATTTGGCCCATAATTGTTACTATGAATCTGCCCGAAATCCATATTTTGAGCTTGGCCAAAGCCCGGGTACTGCTCAAAACTCTGTTCAGAATTATTACCTGAGCTTTGCCCAAAATTCTGTCCAAAATGACCTGAGTGTTGCCCAAAATTCTGTCCAGAATTAAGGCCTGGGTTTTGTGCAAAATTTTGTCCAAAATGCCCCCCTTGCCAATTAATGCTTTGCATGGGATACTCCGGACGATGTAAATTTGAATTTTGTTTGGTGTTGTTAGAAAATTTATTATTTTGGAAAATCTGATTTTTGTATTGTGGTTTTTTTTCTATTTTATAATTTGTCTGGTTACTATTATTCCTTTGATTAAACCAACAATGTTCCGTTTCGTGATTGTTGCGCTTACACAGCTCGCACCATTTAGATTTGGCTCCTATTGTATCTTTAGCGTGAATTTTTAAATTATTTAATTCAGTCATTAAAGTCTGAATCTGTTCGGCGCTGTTTGCATTTAATTTTATCAGGCTTTCCACTAAATCGGATTCATTTTGTTTCTTTACCACGTTAATCTCCTCTAAGTTGCACGCGTTGTAAGCTTCTTCCATTTTGAGTGCTAAATTGCATGCTTCTGTAAAATCTTTCGGGGAGTTTTTGCAAACATCTAAACTAAAATCCGCTCTTAAACTATCCAGAAATCGTGTCAATTTAATCAAATCAATAAATTTGGTGGACCCATTTTGACCTTCTTCGTTGTTTTTACTGATGTACTCTTTTGCTATTTCGTTGAATTCGGTGATGAATTCCTCTACAGTTTGCGATGGTTTCTGCTTAAGCGTAAAAAATTTGTTTTGGATTTCGGAAAATTTCGCTTTGGATTGAAAGCATTCTATTAGTTGCTTTTTAAATTCTCCGTAATCCGTTTCACTGTTTAATTTGATGTTTGTCGCCAATTTTTCCCTTGCGTTTGCAATTAATTTTGCTTTCAGAATGATTAATTTACAATCATCTTTTAGCGAAGTTTGTGCTATTAATTTCTCGAATTCTTGCAGGTAGAATTCCACTCTATTTCCCTTTTTTCCGTCAAAAGTTGGAATCAACGACAAAATAGTGTCTACACTTGGTGTAGATTCCGCCATTGTTGCGTTTAGTATAGATTTTTCTGCCTGATTTCGTTTGTTTTTATGTTGATTTCTTGTTTTTGGTGACAAAATATCAGTTTGTCCCCGTTATTTTTCCCCTTCAGAGGGGTGTAAAAAGTATTTACCTCCTCTTAAGGATTTTTTATCCAATGATGATGTTGGCGGTCAATTTCCCTGCTCTCTCGAATAACTTTTACTGGTCGCCGCAATAATTTAACCTCTACATACATCCTTGATCCTGGGGATGGCACGAGAAGCATAATCTTCTTAACGTTAATTAATTAATTTAAAAATATTTACACAGTATCTGGGTGAATAATATCTACCTGTACCTCTCAAGAGAATAGCAGTCATAGAGTAGTTCACCAGTAGTTCTTGCTTCCATGGGCACATATTTAAAAAAAGGTTTGAATGACTTAATTATAATTGTAGGCTGTTGCCTATAGCACTGCAGCCTCTATAGAAAAACCAACTTTCATGTTGGTAGCAAGCTGCTGAAAAACATGTCCTCCTCTTTAGGATTTTTTTGATGGAAGTGATTTTTGAGTTCTAGCGAAGTTTTCGTTATTTTTCCCCTTCAGAGGGGTGTAAAAAGTATTTACCTCCTCTTAAGGATTTTTTATCCAATGATGATGTTGGCGGTCAATTTCCCTGCTCTCTCGAATCACTTTTACTGGTCGCCGCGTATATCTGATCATCACGATGTTTGTCATTCGCTCCAGCCATATTCCGTCTCTTAGGGACTCCTATGTACCACTCCTCTCCTTGTTTTCCTGGAATCGCCGGTTCAATGTGTATCTCAGCACATTTTATGGCCCCTCTAGATTGTCTGTCATAAATCCCTGTTTGTTCAGCATTGCTGAACTGTCAGTTTCGGCGCCTGTCTGCTTTCTGCCCTCGTAAACACGGCCACCCATATCGTTGCCGTTGTTTTGATTATTCTGTTATGCGGGATATACCTACTTAGGTTCTATCCAGCAATTAGAATATATATGTATTTACTGGTTCTAAATAATTTTTAGTAACCATCAATCTTTTATAATTTTTATATGTAATGATAAATTTTATTATTTATAAGCGTATCATAATGTTTATCTATTTGGTACAGTTGTTATAGAAAAAAAATATTTTTTTTAGTATTTTATTTTATGTGTTTTAAATATCTAAATATGAAAAAGTATTTGTTTAGAAAAGACAAAAATATTACCCCACAATACTTAAAATTCCGAGTTTTATTAAAATTATTATTTTTATAAAATTTTTTAACTACACTTAAAAAAAAAACACGACCAAAAATCCAACCCCTAAAAATTTCGAAATAAATTAAAGAATACTGTTCGTCTATTTTGCTGGAGCAAAATAATTAGCATAGATTTTCAGTATAAAAAAAATAAGTCTTTCCTTAACTATAAATAAAACATTTGCCCTTAATTGCGCACTTTGCTTGATTTTAACTAATATAAAATATCAATCTATCACAGTTCAAGTTCTTTATATAAATAAATGTCTTTCAGATAAAACAAATATAAAGTGTTTTTTATTTCAAGACATATACAAATAATGTGAACAAAGAAATCGTTTGCATTTTATTTTCAGTTAGGTAGAATAAATATAGTTTTTTAAATCTTTCGAAACTATCTTCAATACCTACAGTTATAAAAAAAAATGAGAAATTTCCAAAAGTAATTAAAAATCTTTGACATAAGTTAAAGCATACCACGATTTGGAAAGTTAAAAAGAAATAAAAAAAATACATACGACGACCAGAAATAGTGTGCAAAATACTTTACAGTATTAAAAATTAAACTGTGAAGGCAACTAAATATCAGGATGTAAAAAGGGTAAACTGTTTAGGTAATTAAAATATATAGTTGCTTATAACATGTCAGTTTTGTTTTTTTACTTATATTTAATCGTTTCTGTTTTTTAAATTTTTTGTTTTTCTTCCATTTTTATACGATTATAAGCTGTTATAGAATGATACGAACTTGTGCGATAAAGATTGAAAACAAAAACCACTTAACGCACCAAAAAAAAAAAATAAATAAATAAATAAATAAAAATAAAAATAACCAAAGTCTGTTGTGGCGCCCTCTAGTTACGATAAAATAAAACATAAATATAAGTTGTAATTTAAATTATGTGTAAATTTTAATATAATTATGCTTTTTACTTTAAAAACATAGTAGTATTATCATCGCATTCACTTTAAGGCGTTTCGTTAAGGCAATTTTTAAATGATGTTTATTTGAAATCACGAATTGACACAATTGATCAATATCGTTGCATTGATAAAGCATATATGGAATACATTTTAAAAGTGATTTTTAAAAAAATAAAAAATGCTAAATTAAAATTTAATCATGTTAAAAAAAATTTAATTGAGATTATTAAATTATAATTACAAGTATATTTATAAAAAAAAGGAGAAAAACAAACGGAGCGCGTTCCGGCATCGAACCCGTACCCTCGGAACAACGAACAGACGCCATACCAACTGGGCTACGGCCAACGCAGTTGTTTCGTTACAAAGTAAGTATTTAAGTTGTGTTATAATATAGGCCCCCCCATTTCTCGAGAACTAAGGAGCGTTGTATAAAATCCATTGATCCTGAGACTAAGGGGTTGGGTTGATTATTGACGGCCAATTATCTACACTTGGGATATAGGCCCGGGGTGAGTGCCCTTCGTGGGGGTCTTTCTAAGGGAACCTAACCCGTATTTACGCATGGATAAATCCACGGCTCGAAGAAAACCACGAAAACTCCGAACGATTAGGCCGACGGGCGCGATTGGGATCGAACCCAGCACCTCCCGTCTACCAGCTTCGAGAGCAGAACCTCTCAGCCACTGGGGCCTGAGACTAAGGGGCTTCTACCCTACAACATATAAAAAATAATCAAAATCTGTGATTACCAAGCTTGGCACTCTCCTTGTAAAACACGCTGGTTCTGGAACTTTTCTTCCTTAGGTTTAGCTATATAAAATATCATCCTACATCAATTCAAATGTTTTTCTAAAATAAATACCTTTCTGTCAAACTAAATAAAAAATGCATTTTATTTCAACGACTATACAAATGATGTCAACAAAGAAATCGTTTAAATGTTCTCTTTATTTTTAAAAGAATAAATATTCTTCTTATCTTTCTGAGCTATTTTTATTCCCTGAAGATATAAACAGAAAAAAAAAGAAATTTCCAAAAGTATTTAAAATTCTTTTACATAAGATAAAACATACCGCATTTTGGGAAATTAAAAAGAATTTAAAAATGAGAAATTTCCATGCAACCGAAAACAGTGAGTGAAATATTTTAGAGTAAAAAATAAATAAAATGAATTCAAATATATAGCTGTAAATGATAAACTATAAAGGTAATTATTATCTACAGTTTTTAAAAGCGTGATCTTTTTTCGTGTTTATATTTACTCATTTTTCATTTTTTTTCAATTTTTAACATTTCTTTCTGGAATTTGAATTTTTCCTTAAAAGCAAATATTTCATCGTTTCTTTTTTCCTAAAACACGCTAACTCTATAATTTGTCTTTCTTTTTTTTAATCCAAATTTATGAGGTCAACATAGAAATCATTTATTTTTTTCTGTGTTTCAGATAATATAAATATTTTTCTTAAATCTTCCGAACTGTTTTTAATTTCCAAAGCTACAGAGAAAACCCCCAAAAGATAACAAAGCTACAGAGAAAACCCCCAAAAGATAATTAAAAATATTTAATTTAAATTTCGTCAAAATCATGCCTCATTTTTATAGAATTAAAAATTTAAAATACGGAATTCGCCCAATAAAGTCGAAAAGAATGTTCGAAAAAAAGCACAAAATTATAAAAGGAATTTGTAATTAAACTAATAATTTTAAATGTAACAAAAAAAGCACAGAAAATTAAAGTTAATGAACGATGTGCGTAATTAAATTTACGCACAACATATCTTTTTTTTTTCATTAAAATATTACTTAGGATTTTTTTAGTTATATATTATATTTTAACAATTATATTATTTTTCATTTTTTATCAAACGTCATTAACAATTATTTTGATTTTTTTAACTTTTAACTAACTTTTTATTCATTAATTTAATTTAAAATTTCAAGCGCCAGAACTGCTTACAGATTGTTTTCGCACATTTTTTTTAGATGATATTCATGGTACTTACCGAAAAATATCACATTAAATATTTGTGTTTTAAATGTTCAATTTGATAACCCGTATTCTGAACTACCTTTCTACACCATAATGTCCATGACAAAATGTCTTTTGTAGTTTTGGAAAAGGTATTTTGGCCCATTCTTTTGAATAGCTTTCCAAAGTCCATGAAGGATTGTATGTCAATGTTTGGATAACGCACTTTTTAAAAGTCCAAAAGCGCAAAAATCCGTGGTTAACACGTCAGGAGATCCAGCAGGTATAGTGCGTTTCTTGTTCCAACACATGGGCTGATAAGTTCCCGGTCTAATAAAGAAAACACAACTTTTTAACATAATTTAACAACTTTATAACTTTATAACTTTATAACTTTAAAACTTTAATAAATAACATAACTTTAATAATAAATAATAATAATTTAATAATAATAATAATTTAATAATAATAATTTAATAATAATAATTTAATAAATAAATAATAATAATAATTTAATAAATAAATAATAATAATAATTTAATAAATAAATAATAATAATAATTTTATAATAAATAACATAATTTTATAACGAAAAAGCTCCAAATAGTGCTCAGAATCATCGATTTGTTGTTACTGTTGGTCAAAAGTCAACACGCGCGGCATCTACTTTGACAACAGCTTTTCATAGACAAATGTTCATTCAAAATAAAACCTACACGCTCCTGGGATATCTTCAAAGTCTGAGCTATCTCCTGCAACTTCCCTTTACGGTTCCCCAAAACGGTCTTGTGGACTTTTCTTTGTTTTCCGGAGTAACCAGCTCTTTGGATCTACATTTGTAATTTGCCATTATATGCAAAGTCAGCAACAATCATAAAACCTTTGATAAAACTTCCCTCAGATATATTGAACAATGTGCTATAGTGAATTTCATTTTCTGCCATTTTTGAGTCTTTTGCGCTAGTTAATGACATTTTTTTTTTGTGTTTTACGCATTTCATTGTGATATTTCGACATTTGTAAAAAGAATTCGGTTCCAAACTTTTTCCCTAATATAGTAATTTTGTCCTCCATGATTTTTAAGTTTTTGCGATTTTCAGCAATTTTTTGCTTTCCGCGGCGAAAGTTTGACATTCGTAAAGGAATTCTGTTCCACACATTTAGCGTAATGTACATTTTTCCTTCCGCTATTATCAAAGAAATTTCTACCGATTTCTCGCGTTTCGCGTTGATTTTTGACATTCGTGGAATAATTACAATTACGATGTTTCAGTCCACTGAAGTAAATTTTTCCTTTGCGATTTTTGATTTTTTATGATATTTTTAGGGAGTTAATTATTTTATCTTTTTTTTTATCACGGCGTTTTTCCACATTTGTAAAAATAATCCGGTTTTAATGTACTTTTTAGCATAATGTTACAAATTTGGTCCTCTTTTTCAATACAGTTTATTCGAGATTATTAAAAATAATCCGGTGTCAATCTTCTAAACCAATGTAGTGAATTTTGTTATCTATACTAATAAAATAAAGTTTCGCTCTGTGTATCTGTGTGTCTGTTGGCGATGGCTAGGAAAATCTAGCCCACCTAGAAGTCTGAAAATTGAGGTGTGGATAGTCCAAGGTCTGACCATGTGCACCTTCAGAATTTTAATATTTTGATAATTACTCAAGATATTAATTAGAATATCACTAAACATCGCATCGAAAATGCCATCTTTTAAATCAAAATGGCTAAAGAAAAGAACTGCTGTCGTGGATTTGCAAGCGGAAGTGAACGAATTCGAAATTATTTTGCTAATTAGGGAACTTTAAGAAAACTAATTAAGATATCAATTTGAAAATTTCTGAGCATATGTTAAAAAAAAAAAAAAAAAAAAAAAAAAAAAAAAAAAAAAAAAAAAAAAAAAAAATCTGCATCCGACTATGCAATTTTTGAAAAATTCGGCCGGTATTTTTTCTTAATTTATGCAAAAAACTGCCAAAAATCTGCCGGCGCCAGTGAAAATAATCCGAGAAAGTTTCAGACAGGGATCTGCTTTCATTAAAAACTGAACTACAAAGAGATCTGTTTCTCTGGCCGATCCCTCCATTTAGTTTGCGAAAATGAAAGGAAATAATAGCCAATTTTTACTAATGAACAAAAATTTAGATAATTAATTAAGATATAGATCTGAAATTGAGGATGGGAAGTGTTGTCATTTGCCGCCTATTTTAGCGTAGCGTCTTCGTTATGTTCTAATTATCAGAAAAAATTAATTCTTTTTTTAATGATCGCGTTAATGTAGGTGAAGGTGGTTTTCTTGAACAAATTATTCGTTATATTTGCGGGTATGGCGAGGGAGGCGGTTAACGCCTTGCTCTGAGATTGTTATTATCTGGCGCCTGGGCAACGCCGGGCGGGTAACTAGTCTTTTTTAATAAAGTTTATTTGAAATTTATGCAGCGAACGCCGTCAGATCAAATAGTAAGGAATAACAGTGATCTGTCTCATACTTTTCGTCCTCCCTCTTATTCAAAACTGCTTGAGCTATTTCTAATCCCCCCCCCACTTAAGACGTAAAAGCAATTTATATGTGAAAAAATCATAAGTGGTTGCATGTCAAAGATGAATTAGAAGCATTTTAGTCAAAAGTAGGTCAAACATTTTGACCGTTTGCTTTCCCCTAATTTTTATGTGTTACTCAAAACAAAACTTTTACCTATTTATATTTACTTTCAACAAAAATATAAACATAAATGAAATGCGGTTACACTTTAAAATGATTTACATACAAATGATTTAACTCCAAGTCTTTTACCCAAAAATCGTACTAATTAAAAAGTACGCCAAACAACTTTTAAAATTAAAATTCATAAATATTAACGATGCAAAATAATGAATTAGTTACGTGTTTCAAAAGATTAGTCTTGAAAACTGCTTTAATAATTTTTAGTTTAAACGAAGTAGTAATTCTTTGAAACGAGAATATGTATATATTTTTCATTAGTTTATTTATATCGCATGTTGTTTTCCAATTAAAATTTTAAAAATAAATTTCAGCGACTATATTTTCTGATTTTTGATCAATAGTGGTTTTTAATAAATCAATTTAAAATCTAGAAGAACAACTTTTGTTTCAGATAAACAAACTTTCTTTGATAAATAATATTATAAGATATCTGCTTGTAACATATGTCGTGTAAACCTTTAACGATCGATTTAAACATTAGGGACAAAAGTTTTTTATTGATACTTTAAGATATACTATAATTACAGCTGACTTTAAGCTAATAACATGTTTTATGTAAGCATGTACAATCATTACTTTTAACATGTGTTTTTGATATTTGACATTATGCTATTTAAGAAATGCTTGTTGTAAAAGATAAAGCATTCAGTTTTTCATTTATAAAATTCTTGATAAAAATATCAGATAAAGACTTTCTGTGATACAAGTTAGCTGTTTGAATATTAAAGATTGTTTTGCAAAAGTACGTGGCTATGAAACTATATGGAATATAGAATATGCGTAATGCATGCATATGTATTATGCATGCATCCGTTATTAGCAAATAGGTTCCACCTATTCTGCATACTAATGAGTTTACTAATGAGTTTTTTATTTAAACATTTATTTTAGATAAATATAACTTTTAAATTCTCGGTAAAATTACACTTTGTATGTTGAGGAATAGTAGAATTTCCTATAATTGTAGTTCCTAGAATATTTATAACTTTAACGATTATAGGAAATGGATACGTTTGCAGTTGCAATATTAATCATAAATACCATAGTTTTAAGTATCTATTAAATATAAAAATTTGCGTAATATAAAATAAAAACAATTAAATGTAAAAAATTACGTCGAATCCTTATAGCCTTATTATCAAAAGCGACAAATTTAGACTAAATAAATTTTCGTATCTAAATATTATTACATTTAGAAGCATACTGCAAAATTTGAAGCAAAGTTCTTTCATATAAATTGTTACTCTTTTAACCATCTGATTCTATTATCCGTTAGTCATCAGAAATAGTACATATGCAAAAACTTCCTTCGCGGCTCTGCCTACAAGCACAGGTAGATTTCAAAGTTAAGTACTAATTTCACCAACAAAGACTAATTCGAGATTAGATATAAAACCTAATTAGAAATTGAAGAAGGTTATTTTTGACATGATGCAGCAGTTGGGACCGCCCACTTTGAAATATACATGTGCCTGTAGGCGGAGCCGGCAGTGATTTTTTTTTTGTAAGTGTTGATCCTATAAAAAACTGGTCAATATAAAAGTTGTAGATAATATTAAGAAGATTTATAATAAATGTAAGCGGATTTGATATTTTGTGAATTCACGAAGTTACAAATTTTTTCTTCTTAAACCTCTATTTTTTGCTTCCCTTGAGATGATTTTTATTGATATAAAAAATCTGTCAGACATAAATTTTTGGCCCTTTTCCTAGAAGAACTAATAACTTTAAAATGATTCGATATGTATTATAATTAAGAAGTTATGGGTTTTTTCTGTTTTTACAAAAATCCCTCCCCCCCATTTCCACTCCCTTGGTTCGATTTTTCCCATTCGAACTTGACCGAGATTTTCTGCCTTTTGATTTTATATATCAATTTAGAAGAGATTTGTTCAGAAGTATGGAAGTTATCGTGTCCATAAAAAGGTGATTTAGAGAGATATTAGATAGATGCACTGCAAATTCGTAAAACACTTTTGCAATGCTACCTGAACATAATAATAAACACTTCTAACTAAAATCGTATGGATTATGTTGTGAATGTGTTGCGAATGTGTTGTGCTAGGAAAAAGACTGTGCAAAAAGTGTTGTTAAAAATTACTAGAGAAAAAAATGTGTTTAGATTGTGTTGTCGTCTTATTTTAAGAGCACATTCAGATTCTAAACGCTTTATGCAACACTTTTAAAACACATACTAAGTATTGACGCCCTATAGGGTATCTGGCGTTTGCGCATGTGCTGTGATGCGTTTTCCCTCATTTTCACTTCGCCGTCACAAGGGACGGGAGAGGAAGATTGTACAAGTAAGAATTGTAATGGCTGCCGTTGGATTCTATAGTGTATCGCACTCGCGTGCCACGTGCCACGTGCGCCATTTAAAGACTAAAAAACGCCATTTATGGCAAATAAATAAACGATGGAAATATACAGGAATACACTTTATGGGAATACACTTTAAATACAGGTATGTGAAATGTTTCAGTGTGTTTTTATATCATGTTTTATTATTAAATAAATTTTTATATGTTGTATTATAAATGGCTCAATACATTATTTTCAAGATAAGACATTTTAAGTCATAATCTTGATGTCGAATGTTCAGATTTTTATCTCGTGAAAGTTGAATGATATCGCCTCATCTATTTGCTTGTATTTTAAATTATTTATGTAGAGCTTATAATAATTTCATTTTATTCATATTTTTATCTAATGAATTTTCTCACACAGTAGTTTTTGCTTACCATCCATCAATAAATTTAACGATGCGTTATAATAAAAAAAATGTTGAAACATAGGTTGTTATATTTGATTTATTTTCTTATTTTTCTGAAATTTAAACAAACTATTTATAAACAATTGAAGAATTTACAAGTTTTACCGAGAATTGATTTTTACTAACTTGAAACGTATTAACTTGAGTATTTGACAATTTTAAATTAGTTGATTTGATAATATGTATACATAAGAAATAGTAAACTTGATAAAATATAAATTTCTGCAAATATATTTATTAATCAAATACATTTTACTATCGAAATTTTTAGAGCTTGTGCTTGGTCATGAAATAAACTAAAAATATTCCTCATTATACATTATGAATTATTAACAAAATAAATAAATCGTAATTCCTGAATTGGTATTTTGACATTTATACATGTGTCTTATCTTGAAAAATGTTTTGTGAGTCTCCTGTACTATAACATATTAATAATAATAAATCACTGGAACATTTCACAGTGTGGCTGGATGTAAGATTGTCTTAGATGATTGAGTGATTTATGAAAATATATTTAACTTGCATAGCTAAAAGATTTTTTTTTCCATATTAAAATAATGATAAATAAATATATCTGTGCTACATATAACTAAAAATAACAATAATAGTAAACTAGTCGTTGGGGGCCACCGTAATACTTACCCATCATTGATATGCATAATGTAAAATATTAAAATAAAAATGTGTAAACTACTTATAAAATGCATTGCAATTCAAATAAAATCGTGGCTTGATGACGTCATAAACTTGAAAGGCTCGATTACTGAATTGCTTGAAAGAAAACTCCTTATAACTCCAAAAATAATAATCCTATTAACTAGCGGTTTATTGCATCTGATTAAGCGTCAAATTTTCAATTAAAATATATCTTTGAAGTGAAATTTGGATGAAATACAGGGTCATGAAAAATCGAAGAGTATGGAAAATAGGATTCCAAATATCTCGGCAACTCATTATCCGATCGACTTCATGCTTTTTGCAAAATTTATGTTTTTTTATTGTCTTATATATTCATTTCTTAAAATAAACAATTTCGAAAATTTTTATATACCTTCCATCAGAACGAATATTTCGAGAGTCCGAAAAAAATTGTTCCGGTTAATCGAGGTTATTGAAATGAAATAGGCTTCTTCCCATTATGACATCCTAAGTACATACCCAATTGCAAGTCTCTATCTCAATTTTTTCGGGAGATAGAGCGTTTACAGACACACAGACACACACACAGACACACAGACGGACGGCAAAATTTTTTTTCTAAAAATATGTTTTTCGGAATCTCCAGTGTCTGAAACGTGTAAATCCGTCAAAAAAAAAAATTTCGATTTTCAAAACGATTACAAGACTTACCCTATACTACGTATGATGGGTAAGTAAAATGGTAATAAATACTAACCAGTTTTGAAGGTAACAATTTTTTTTTTTTTTTTAAGCTGAAAGTATCTATTCACAATTTAGGCTGGGAGTTACAAGTTGAAAACATTTATTATCAAATTTAGTTGCAAGTAAAATGACTTGCAGGAGGTTTTTTATTTTATTTTATTTCAAGTTTTTTTTTTTTGGGGGGGGGGGCATTTTGTGAAAAATAAAAGTTATTTTTATGAAATTTATTATATTTTTCACAAAATGCCCCCCACCTCCCCCTGTCTAGCAATTGTATTAAAAAGAGTTTGAAAATTCTTATACTTAAAAAAGGCTATACATATATAATTATAATGCAATGTTTAAATTTAGCTGCAATAAACTGATCAATACTTCATTTTCTCTGCTGAAATTTATACAAAGTTAAAAGTTGATCATCTCATGTCAAGGGTCAAGCCAGGCAAAATTTGGGGCCTATTCAGAGCTCCTTCACAAAAATCAATTTAATAAATTGGGCCCCTTCAGTAAAATCTATTTGATAAACTAGAACCCTTCACAAAATCCCTTTTAATAAAACAGGACGTTTCAGAAAATTGCTTTTAATAAAATAGGCCCTTTCACAAAATTCTGTTCCATAAAACTTACTATTTTTATTAATTATTTATTATTTTGTTATGTTTTAAAATGTGTAATTTGTAAACAATCTTTCGAACCAAACATTTATTAACATAACAAAAACTTTTAAAGTCCTATTTGCTAAAGTTTTTCCTTCTGGTGAACTTGATTATTTACAAATTACACATTTTAAAACATAACAAAATAATCAATAATTAATAAAAATAGTAAGTTTTATGGAACAGAATTTTGTGAAAGGGCCTATTTTATTAAAAGCAATTTTCTGAAAAGTCCTGTTTTATTAAAAGGAATTTTGTGAAGCAGTACATTTTATCAAATTGATTTTTCTGAAGGGACCATTTTATTAAATTTATTTTTGTGAAGGAGCCTGTTTTATTAAATAGGTTTTTGTGAAGGAGCTCTGAATAGGTCCCAAATTTTGCCTGGATCGATCCTTGACATGAGATGATCAACTTTTAACTTTGTATAAATTTCAACAGAGAAAATTAAGTATTGATCAGTTTATTGCAGCTAAAGTTAAACATTGCATTATAATTATATATGTATAGCCTTTTTTTTTCCTTTTTTAAGTATGAGAATTTTCAAACTCTTTTCAATACAACTGCTAGACAAGTATGTGTATGTGTGTGTGGGGGGGGGAGATGCTTTCATTTGTGGGGTGCCGCTGGGCACGTTTAAGTAGAGGTGCCATTATTCTCTCCTGGGGTGCCATCCTTTCACCCCTTGGGGCACCCTGTATTAGGAGTGCCATCCTTTCACCCTAGTTAAGGGTGCCATTCTGGCTCCCCTAGAGGTGTCACCAGTGAGACAAGCCTTTCACCCCTTAGGGGTGCCATGTGTCCCCTGTAGTTTTAACAGTGCACAGTTAATCTTTGTTTTACTGGTTGTTTTGAAAGACAGCTTTAAAAATGAAAAACAAATGCCAATAATTATTAACAGTAATTGTTTTCCAGGATATTAATGCATGAAATTATTAATTTTTCTTAGCACCTAGATTGGGTAAGTAAAATATTTTCTAAAAAAGTAAAAAATGTAATATTTTTATACATCTTCCAGGTTTTATATATTAAATAAAATAAATTATTCTACAATGATAGAAGAGAGGGTATATAGATGATGCCTAAGAAAAACAAATTTCATAACTTTTCCAGAAATTCATTTATTGATATTTATTGATAAAAATTAATCAACTCACTCAGTGATCTCCTACAATTTTTTTTCTATAACGCAAACTGTCTCTTATTTCATTTATAAAACTCTGTAATTTTCAGGCACCCTATAGAAAGAGTATTGAAAACGTTTTAAATATGTTGTTTTATAGTGTGCTAAATGTGTGTGGTGTTTACAATGTGTTGTTAATTTGGTGACAAAGTGTTGCACAACACAACACTAGTACAAGAACACATTTTCATCAACACTATTTGCAACACTATTTCAACACAACTAACAACACTATTTTTAGAACACATTTCTAGATAGCAACACATTAAGAATATAATCACAGCACAAAAATTGTGTTGTTAATTTGGTGACAAAAAAGTGTTCTTAAATGTGTTTATTTTTGTGTTTAAGAATTTGCAGTGTGGATAAAGTTTTGAACTGGGGGTGGTTTTGTGTTCTAAGAGTCATGATTGGTGTAGATCTGCACAAAGTTTACAGAAATTCCAACATAGGGGAGAATGTAATAGATAGTATTTCTTACGAAATCTACCTAAAATGATTACAGCTTGTTTGGTCGTTATAAGCCGGTTATCCCCGATGTTTATAAACCGGAAAACAACTATCTAAACATATTAGAGAAAAGTTTTCATTCAATGCGAACAAAAGCCAAATCTATACTTTCAAACGTAATTTAAGTAGATGGAGCCGATGCAACACAGATATTGCACAATATGCAGATGTTACACATATATTGAAAAAAAAAATGCAGATGCTACCGAGATATTATTTTTATGAAACATCCACAACACAGTAGCACGGTGTTGACCAATTTTGACTGACCAATTTATGATTGACCAATTTTGACTAGAGAGATCGTATCAAAATTTTAAAAGTGTAACCAAATAAAAAAAATGATTGCAGAACAATTTCATTAATGTTAATTATTCCCTTCCTTTTTTTTTTTTTTTTTTTTTTTTTTGAACACGTTTACAATTTTTATTGCATACAAATCTCCAAAAAAAATAATAATAAAGCGCGTTTCAAAATTTTTGAGATGACCTGTATATCAAACTATTAATAAAACCAGTATCATTAATAAAAAAGAGCAATTCTATTCTTATATTAAAAAAATTGTCTATGCGATACCATACCACATCTGACGGAAATTCTATATAAAACTTTTAGTAAATCTTTTGTTTTTGAACAATTAAGAAACCGTGACTAATAACACTCTGATTTTGCCTGACAACAGTCTCAAGAAAATACTTTGAAGATCTAGAATTTTCCAAGTCTTCAAATATAACTTAGCAGCGCAATACGCATTTAATATTTATTCTGCTTTAAACACTGTCTATCGTTATTTTGAAAATGTTTTTAATATCGTTGTATAAATGAATAAATAATTTTCCGTCTTATACAGATACAGATACAGAAACATTATGTATTCAGCTTGTGTGTATTTTAAACGACACCTAGAATTACTAAGGCAAAAAAAAGGAAAAAAAATGAACAGAACAGAAAGAAAGAAAGAAATTCAAGAATCTGCAAAAAGAAATCGTTTAATAACTATTTTCACTTTTTTGTATTATATGCTTTTAAGAATGATAAATTTATATCTCTGTTCACTTCTATTTTGTTATTGATGTAATAATAATTTAGTCTGAAAATATTAAATGATTTTGTGATATATGTAATGCATAATCACATCGTGTATACGTTATTATTGCATAACATTAAGTTATGTAATATCTATTTAATTTGAAATTTCTCAAAGATGTATCTCACTGCTGTCAAATAAAATAACATTCGAATTGTCAAACTCTTCTCCAATTTAAGTGATTAAGCATATGAAATGTTAACAGAAAACTAAATAGTATTTACACAGTGTCAGAAATTTAACAACTTATGGCATTTGACATGAAATTAAATTGCTTTTAGAAGTTATTCAGATGGACAATTACAACAATTTTATATCAAAATACGAATGATTTATTCTGTACTAGCTAACCCACCTGGCGTTGCCCGGGCCCGAGATAATTACAATCTCAGAGAAAGGCGTTAACCCCTCCCTCCCCATACCCGCAAATATAACGAATAATTTGTTCAAGAGAACCACCGTCATCTACATTAACGCGATCATTAAAAAAAGAATTAAATTTTCCTGATAATTAGAACATAACGAGACGCTACGCTAAAATAGCTGGCAGATGACATCCCTACCCGACCTCAATTTCAAATCTATATCTTAATTAGTTACCTAAATTTTTGTTCATTAGTAAAAATTGGCAATTATTTCCTTTCATTTTCGCAAACTAAATGGAGTGATCGGCCAGAGAAACAGATCTCTTTGTAGTTCAGTTTTTAATGAAAGCAGATCCTCTGAAACTTTCTCGGATTGTTTAAAATGGCGTCGGCAGCTTTTTGGCAGTTTTTTGCATAAATTAAAAAAAAATTACCGACCGAATTTTTCAAAACTCACATAGTCCGATGCAGAATATTTTTTTACATATGCTCAGAAATTTTCAAATTGATATCTCAATTAGTTTTCTTAAAATTCGCTAATTAGTAAAATAATTTCGAGTTTGTCCATTTCCGCTTGCAAATCCAATGCGCCGCGCCGGCCGGTACGATTCTTTCGCCATTTTGATTTAAAAGATGTCATTTTAGAAGCGATGTTTAATTATAATCTAATTAATATCTAGGCTAATTAGCAAAATATTAAAATTCTGAGGGTCAGGTGCATCAAGAGAGGGTTTAGACTACCTAAATCTAAATTTACAGACTTCTAGGTGCGCTAAATTTTCCTAGCCATCGCCATCAGACACACACACACACACACACACACAGAGAGAGAGAGAGCGAAACTTTATTTTATTAATATAGATCATATATTCTCAGTTTTAGTAATTGGTTTAAGTGATTACAATGCATTTATGATTCTCTTCATTTTCAGCCATTAATTTTACATTAGTTATTTCTTGCACTATAATATATTCTTATTAAATAACCTGTATCAGTTTATATTAAAAATATAATGATGATGTAATAAAATTCATGTCATCCTTTCATAAATAAAAACTTCATATAGACTTCTAAAACACTTGCGTATCAATTAGAATAAATTAAAATTATTAGACTACATTTACAGAAACATAAAAATATACTATATTAGTCAAGAAGTATTTAATGAAATGAGCAAAGGAAGTTAATGTGCAATGATTTTAACATTCCATTGGGCACGCTGTCACAAATTTTATAACAAACGTGATTTTGTTCGCAGAAATGGCGCTGATATTAATATTAAGATTTAATTACTGATAATTTACCTTTTGTTTATTACTTTTATGCAATATATTGCATTTACAGCAGCGTAACTACCATGGAAAAAAATTAAGCACGCATTGAAAAATCAATGAATGCCTCACAATGAAGCCGAGACAGCAAAGATACCCAAAAAGGAATTTTTTATTTAAGCATCATTTCTAGCAGTTTTCTGTTGTTTTATAGTTAAAGAATAAAGCCCTGCTTCAATGTTTCCGAAAACAAAACTAGTCGGATGTGTCAATTCCAAAACTTTCTTCTATCTCACACAGGTTTCACATACACTAAAAAGAATCAGCACCAATTTATATCAAGGTCTAACTGAATATAAAGTTTTATTAAATTCCGTGCATTATTTCTTGAGATATGACTATCGCTAAAATCGTGTAAATCCTTCAAAAGGCTGCATAGCAGCGCCGCCTGTTGGGCGATTTTTACCAAAAACTAATAAGCACCAATATATATCAGAGACTAACTGAATCTGAAGTTGCATGAAAATCATTGCATTAGTTCTTAAGATAGAGCTGTTGCGGAAATCGCGAAAAATGCTGCATAGCACCTCACCTGCTGGGCGATTTTTGCCAAAAACTAATCAGCACCCATTTATATCAGGGACTGACTGAATATAAAGTTTTATTAAATTCCGAGCATTAATTCTTGAGATAGAGCTATTGCGGATATCGCAAAAAATGCTGCATAGAAGCGCCACATTCTGAGCGATTTTTACCAAAAACTAATCAGCACCCATTCCGAGCATTAGTTCTTGAGATAGAGAGCCCACAAAATTTTTGTCACATACATACAGACAGACATTTTCTAAAAATAGTCAAATCGTGTTCAAGACCTTCTAAAACGTATAAATCCGTCGAAAACCGGAAGTCGAAAATTTTCATGAATCCAATACATTCTTCTTGTAAAGATAGAAGAAAGTAAAAATGCATCCGTACAGAGTGGTCTAAAAAGTTTATACTTTTGGAGATTGGTCAATTTTAACCGAATTTTGTTCCTCGTCATGTCATGTACGTATGTTGTAGTCTTGCGCAAAGATTTTAAAAGATAAAATTTTGAAACTTTGAGGGTTATATATATTGGACAAGAGACCACAATTAACCAGTTGAAATATTAAAATACTATATGGAGAATTAAGGTAAACAATATTCACATTTTAAAAAAAATAGTAAAAATGATTGTCGAAGCTTTCAAAAAAATTTCATTACTCTCCGACATGGCTTGGCAATTTTTCTCATCTACATGCAATCAAATAACAGTTATATTTATTTCAGTTGCAATTATCTGCAGTTGTGACCTTCACACTTCCTTTGGTCAATTAATCATTTCATTATAAAGGCCCATAATTATCTCGAGAATTATTAGACGTATCAATTTGGGTTATTCGATTCCTAATCACACGAAAATACGTAAGAATAATCTCCAACAACTCTAATGTTTTGGCTTTTTTAACACTTTCCAACCTAGTTGAAAAGTGTTTATGACTTCGGTTTGTCTGGCCGTCTGTCCGTCTGTCCGTGCTCTAACTCCCGTAAATATGCTCGGATTGCTCTGCAATTTTTATATGTTATTGTCGTTATCAATAGCATGTTCCCTATTTCAACGGAAGTGTGTAGCACTTATAGTTTTTTTACAGGGATACTCAAAAAAATTCCGTTACATTGCGGTCAATGGGGAAAAATCATTTCCGGTTTATTTAAATAATGTTTCACTATTTTAAACGCATTGAAATTTATACATATCACTAAGGTGCATTATCAAAAGCTTAATATGGAATAGGGTGTGCATAGCACTTATAGTTACTTTACAGGGACAGTCAAAAGAATTCCGTTACATTACGTCTATGGAGAAAAATCGTCTGCGGTTTATTTAAATAATGTTTCACTATTTTAAACGCATTGAAATTTATATCTATCACTAAGGTGCATTACAAGAGGCTTACTACAGAATATTGTGTGTATAGTAGTCATCGTTCATTTACAGGGACACACAAAAGCATTCTCTACTGTCTGTTAACAATAATTCCTGGAAGTGCGTTTTAAGTTACTGAACGCGATTTCAATTTTAACTCGCTTTTTGTCTATTACGTGGCGTGTATAAATTCTGTAGATCCTATACAAGGAAGCACAAAAGTTTGCGAACACATTTCCGTTTATTGACAGAAATTCCAGACGGAGAATTTTAAATTGTGCTACGCGTTTCTTAACTGAACTAAAATTTAGCATCCTATGTAGTATATATACAAATCTATAGATCCTATACAGGGATGAATAAAAGTATTAGGATATTTTTCCGAATATTGAATATGTTGGAAATTCCTGAAATTATGTTTTTAAATATGTTATGCGTTTTCCAAATTGTTTTCTTAGATGTTATCTTTCAGCTTATTAAACGGTATGATTTGTAAAATTATTTTGGAAGCGTGGGAAAGTGTTACATAATATATGCTTGACACATGAATTTTCGTTCTTGTTAAACTTTCTAAATAAGTTCTCATTTATTTATTTACTTTATTCAGCATAGTCTTTCATTATTCAATATTACTTATTATACAGATTTTGAGGCGAAATTCCTGTTTTACGGACAATTATATGCTTAGAGACCGAATTCCAGTTTTTCATCCTAGTTCAACCTATTCATAGTTCCCTGAAGTTGTAAAATATGCATCGAAAAATGGTTATAACTCAATGGCTATAGATCGTATTGACCTACGAATAATTTTATTCTATTCATCGGGGAAAATTACATAATAATCGATACAGAAATATTACATAAGGTAATATATTTCAGTCCCCTGAAATAATTAAGGATTTAAGTTGTCAAATATCGACAGAAAACTGATTTTAACTCGTATATCGATCTGCAGGTGCTCTCATTCGATTCTTCTAGAAAAAATAAATTGGAAACAGTTGTCAGAAACGAAGTTCCTTAAAGATTGGCAGAATATTTGTAGAATTGTTGCAGGAAAACCGGGGTTTCGCACCACTGTTTGCTGTATTATCAAATGATTTTATGATGTTTCGTATATATAGTGTGCCCGCGCTAAAGTCCGTTGTCACCCCAATAATTTCTGAACGGAAAGAGCTATAGTCATAAAGGTGGGATCTAGGTATAGTAAAATTGCCATGCGCTACACAAGGAAACCACTTACAGCACCCCCTGGTGGCTAAATTTGGAGTTAGCTTTCTTATTTCAAAAACGGTACGAGATACGGGAAAAAAGTCAATTACAAAGTTGTTCAGCGTCATCGACTTATTACAAAAAACATCTTGCTCATAAAAATTATGCAAATGAAAAGAACAAAACGCTCATGTGTTTGATCGCGTTGTACAAATCTGCACTTATCTGAAATGAGGCTCATCTATCTGTGATACTCAAAATGGTGTCCTTCAGTAGCAATACACATCAGGACACGGGATTGCACTTCCCGCTGCACATTGTACAACATGGCAGGTGACACGCTGGCACAAGCATCCGTAATATGGTTTCGAAGTTTCTGCACTGTTGGTGGAGGGGTTGCATACTCTCGCTGTTTCATGTATCCGCACCATTTGTACAAATTGGAAAAAAATACTTCTTCACGGTATGTGATATTAAGATTTATTTATGTAAAGATGAATACTGTATATCTACTGACAATTGTAACTCTGGAATGTGACCTTTCCTCTTTTCTTCCGCATTATGTCGGGTTACAATTTTGGGAGATTCGAACCAGATATATATGCATTTTACGCCTTCTACTGTTAACATTACTTTACAGAAAGTATATTCTCTTACTAAATCGATGATGCTGAACAACTTTGTAATTGACTTTTTCCCCGTATCTCTTATCATTTCTTAAATAAGAACGCTAACTCCAAATTTAGCCGCAAGGTAGCACTGTAAGCGGTTTCCTTGCGTTGCGCGGGGAAACTTTACTATACCTAGACCTTACTTTTATGACTATACCTCTTGCCGTTTAGAAATTATTGGGATGGCAACGGACTTTACCGGGCACACTGTATATTATTTATGACTAATGAATTGTATATTGTAACTAACATTAAACCGAATTAACCTTTACGTGCCTTTCAGGTTGTACAAAAAGTTATATCAATATTTCGAGAAAATTCATTCAGTTATTAAAGTAATGTTAAAGTATCTTAAATTTTAAATGAATCGTCATTTTTGTGTAATTTATGATATTACTAAATATTCACTATCATGATTTGAAACATTTAAGCCCAGTGGTTAGCTGTCTGGTACCAAATATTACTAGAGATGGGTAAGTTCAGTTCTTCTGGTGGGTTGTTGTACGAAAATAGCTATTCATTCTGTTCAAAAGTCTCCTATACCGTATGTTTGGTACATATAGGGGTCTAGTTATTACACCATTTACATTTTTGTGTAATTTATGATATTACTAAAAATTTATTATTATGATTTGAAAAATGTAAGCCTATTGGTTAGCTGTCTGGTACCAAATATTTTGAAGAAAGGGGTAAGTTCAGTTCTTATGTCGGGTTTGTTGTATCAAAACAATATCCATTCTGTTCAAAAGTTTCCGATAATGTATGTTTGGGACATATAAAGGTCGAATTCAGGGCATGAAATTTCAGTTAAAAAGTACTAGCCAGACTAAAAGTTTTGTTCGCCACAATTTTACATTCATTCAGACAGCAACGTCGGCCACCACACTTGCCTTTAAATTGAACTATTTATGACAAAATGAATTTAAATTGATCATTGTTAGAAGGAGCTGTCAGTTAAATCCAGAATATTTTACATCCGTGAAAAATATGAACAATTTTTAAAATGTTAAAAATTGGGAGAAAGCGAATAATTTTTACCGTGTTTCAAGCAGCTGCGCTTGGATGGCGAAACCTGATTCACTTCGCGCAGGAGTGAAAAGAGATCAGATTCGGCCTCGGAAGTGAAAAAAGCGGCCTTGGCGCTTGTGCGGTGCGTAAGCGGGAGAACGAATGCAGACAGGGGAAGTTCGTTCTTCCGTAGGTGAGAAATGGAAGCGGGTGTCGCCGCTCTTTTTCTTCTTTTGGAAGATAAATGCCATTGCGCTTGATTTTAAAATACTTCCGCGCGTCGCTGGATTGAGACACGATATTCTGAGCGTATACAGTTACTGCCATCGAAAGGAAAAGATACAGTTTTATTTTAAGCACAACATTTCAAAATACGAAACTTACTCGTCAACTTTAAATATTTGCTCGCCAGTGGTGAGCTGGCAAGCGGAAATTTTGCACCCTGGTCTATTTATTATATTAACCCCGTCCACCCGGTGAATCTAATGAAAATAAAGGCCATTTGGTGGAACTTTTATTTCTCTTTACAGATTTTCCAGTTGATTTTTCTGCATTATTTTGTCGTAGACTGAGTACGTAGATCGCTGATTTTTCGATAATATGAAAGTGGGACAGATAATGATTGAAATGTTTACCCGTCATGCGTCACTTCCAAATCTGAAAATTATACTCTAATGTCAACCTGTTTTCCCCACACAATCATAGTAACTCTTCCTATAGCAATATAAGGCCAAAATCCTAATAATTCTTTTATTGTCTTCTTTTTTATATAAGATAATCGGAAAATAACTGGTAAAATATTAAAGGGTGACAGAGGAAATCTAAAGAATTTTTTTTGTCATAGAATTTGCGTACGGAAATGGCGCGTTTAAGCACTAGTGACGAAGAAAAATGTAAAAGGTGCAAATAAAAACAGCGTATAAGCGCCAGTAGATGGTGCTTATACGCGACATTTTCGGACACACATTCTATAACAAAAAATGCTTATATTGCTCCCCTCTACTACCTTTTAAAATTCTGTCAGATATTTTTCAATCAACCTCTATACGTTTCACATAAATTATTGTCGTTTCAGATTAAGATCAGAATAAATTTGTATGTAATTAGATTAAATTAAATTAGATTTAGATTAGATTGAATTTGTTTGGAAAGAAAATTATACAAATCTTTCTTTTCTTTATCAACATGTGTTTAATAATGTTCTTAAAAATGCTAACTCGTGACAAAAGGAGAAAATAAAATCTACTTCCAAACAGAATTATTTAAACGTATAGATTTTACGCAAATTATTATTTTTATACAACTTAAGCAAAATTTTCTAAATTAAATATGGGAAAAAGTAATTGAATACCCTAAACTTCTTCTCGGATATTCTAATAATTACTAGTTAAGAAGAATGTTATTTACATCCACATGCTCATTCCTATTTCTTGTCATAAAAGAAATACTTAGCCTAGTTTTCTCAGAACTTTCAACTCAAGTTCACTACCCTTTTTATGGATATTAGGGATTTTAAGCATGAAATGAGTTTGAATTCCTTTTTCAGAACAAAGTTTCTGAGCAATATATTTTCAATCTAAATTCCAAGAACTTTCATGATTACTTTAAAACAAAAAGTTTTCAGATAGTTTTGGCATTTATATTTTTCACATTTTTTTATTTTTTTATATTTAAAGTAAAAATTTCTTTTGTATAAAATACTATTGTGACGACATAACTCTATTCTCTAAAATCAGGGGAGAAAACGATGTATGGACCTTCAAGTATCCACGAGAACAGCGGCGTGCCAAAAGAAAACAGAACAAAGGCATGACAGACTAATCAGGCCCTTTATGGATGTACAGGTATGCAGTGAACAGAGAGTACATACAAACAAGTGACAGGTGGCCTACCTTTGATGGCTGCAGAGGTATGCAGTGGAGGTGAATGAAATCGTGTCGCCGTCCTAATACCAATGAAAAAGCCAGTTCTAAAGGTCTAATCCCAGGACACAGTAGTATCGGATGGGAAGGTTTTTCAACCCCAAAACAATATACAGGGTGTTTTTTTTTAAACTGACACTATTCAGGGCCGTCTGTAGCTCGTTCTAATAACTGGATTGACACAAAATTTTGTGAATGGACTAAGAAAACCATGGGAAAAAAGATTCCAACAAAAAAAAAATTAGTTCCAATCACCGCCGATAGGGGGAAATGTGGCGCTGTACATTGAAAAAAAACCCATCAGAAACAGACAAAATTATTAATTTGGATAAAATACCACGTTTTATTCATCATTTACACTTTCCCTTTCGTTGATCGCAGTTGAAACATCCATTATCACTTTTTCTGCCACCGGTTTACGTCCTCTGCCTGACCGAACTGCTAGCGAGCCTGTTTCTTCGAATTTCAGAATCATTGCTTTCAATACATTAACGGATAAAGGTCCTTTGCGCAGTTTATGGCGTGTTCTAAGTAAACGAAGAGCGGCTGGTGCATTGTACTGCTTACAATATAAGAACTTCACAAGTAACGCGCGCTGCGGTAACGTGAGATTCATTTTCAACCTGAGCTGAAATTGTTTCTCGGTGTTTTTCGCATGCATTTATAACTTAAACTATTGGCGCTACTGTCGCTTGCGTAAGTAAAAATTTGCATTTTCATTTTTTGCCCGTATTTTATGCCAATTCCCAGTTGCATAAATGACCACAGCGCCACATTTCCCCCTATCGGTGGTGATTGGAACTAATTTTTTTTTTAGTTGGAATCTTTTTTCCCATGGTTTTCTTAGTCCATTCACAAAATTTTGTGTCAATCCGGTTATTAGAACGAGCTACAGACGGCTCTGAACAGTGTCAGTTTAAAAAAAAAACACCCTGTACATCCCAGTCAGAAAAAATGCACAGACAAAACACAAGTCAGAGTATAAATGTAGAAAATTTAATCAACGGATTTTTATTCTTATTAGGTGCGTTCGTAATTATATAAATACGTAGCACCTATTGTCGTCGTCTGGTCCGTCCGTCTGTCCATCTGTGCGCATATAACAAAGCAAAAACTACCCAACCGAATGGTTTGAAATTTAAGATATATTATCTTTGCAGAATTTTGTCGACACATTTTTAATTTTATGAAAATCGAATCAAAACTTTAGAATAAATTAATAAAAATATTTATTAAGAAATTTGAATTTAGAAAAAATCTGTGCTTTCTAGTTATAGGAGCTTTTGAGGTTTAATCGTCAAGCGGCCGATATACTTATTTTATTACAGAAATTAATCTGCAGACGAAGATAATTCCTTTCACAGAATTAAAAATCATCAAGATCTGAATATTTATGTAACTAGCTATAGTACAAACGCACCACGTTTGTCACGTTTGACGTACAATTTCTAACTTGTTAGGAGTTTGATCTGGTCACCTCCTAGGAATAGTAGATTGGAGTGTTTTTGTTGACCAACTTTCTTATTTTACAGCCTGGTCTTGATCCTTTGGTATGTGCTGAGCAATAATTCATCAAGTAGTGCTGGGCTCTACCGTTATGGATGATTATTAGTTTTAATCACCTTATGAGCGTATGCCGAAAGACTGTATAAACTTTTAGTTTTTATCTGATGAAACTTTCGCATCAACTATGGATTGTATCAAAATTGGTTTTGTCCCGAGATCTCTGAGGACATCTTTATTAATCAAGATAAAAAAATTACTTACTTTCAATATATCGTTTTGTTATTGTTTCTAAATTAACTCTCAATTATTGAACCATTGCTACTATTTGGTTTTTTTTAAGTCCTCACAATTATGTATATCTTAAAATTATTAAGGTGACAAAGGCGTAAAGAAAAAGATACAATCATAAAATGAAGAGTGAAGAGCCACTGAAGAACAGGAGTGACGCCACGGGCGGACCAAAAAAGAAGACATCCGTCCAATTGAGCAGCACAAACTGCAGACCAGGAGTGCCAACCCCGGCAGACTAAAGAAAGGATATCGCATCTATAGTACAGATTCCCAGTGGCAAAGGAGGGAAAACACAGCTACCGGAGCAATGATCCTTAGTCCGGCAAAAGAAGGAGCACACATCCATCCCCTCAAAGCACAATGACCGATCAGACTGCGGTGTGTGCTGTCTCTTATGTGGTGAAGAGCTCCTTTCATCTTTTAATGACTTTCTTAGCATGTCTAAAGGTCAGAAGTGAAGAGCAAGAGCCGTTGACAGCTCGAAAAGCATCCCTTTCTTTTGTTGAAACTCCCCTTTCTTTTGTCGATGACCACAAAATCATGCGAGTAGAATTGGAAGAGATTTGATTTATACCCACCTCAGGATCGCTTCTACACTCAGCTTTACCCAGTTGAAAAGAGAAGTAAACACACGGAGGAGGGCATGGGAAATCAACAGGCAAGACCACCAGGGACCGAGATGCGAGTCGTTTAAACAGAGTGTAGGCTTTTTTGACCTAGCAAGAAGCTTGTTTTTTAAAGTAGAGCTTGAAATATTTTTCTGCAAAGTTGTAAAATTTGAAAACAGAAATTCTTTTTGCGTTTTTATTTTATGCATTTATTATTAATATTTATTTTGCAAGAAAAGTTAATGGATCTTAAAATTAAGTCTTAGTATTTTCATGTTAAGATTTAAAGAATTTCTAAAAGTTAAATTACTTAAACAAATTTATTTGTGCCAAGACATATTCAATTTGAAATTGGAATCTTAAATTGAAAGTTGATTTCAGCGCAAGAATTTAGTTAGGGAAATGTTTATTATCATTTCCTAGAAGAAAAATAGAAATGAAAAAGATCGTCTACGTAGAATAAAGTTATCTACAAAAATTGTTTGCGTAGAGAGTAAAATTGTTTTAAAATTTCGATTGGAAAGGGATATTTTGTTTATTTGTATATTGTATTATTTTATGCTGGTGTGACGCTTAAAATTAGAAGGCTTGTTAAACAAACCACACTACTTTATTTAGCGAAATTTCACAGCACACATAAGAATTTACAAGAAGCAACATAGACGTTTTAGAGTCTTTTTGTTTTAAAGTTTGTCAGGCAGGTGTCGGGTTCGCACCAAGCATAAAGTCCTTGCCGGGCATCATCTTGCCGTATATCGCTCTCTTTCAGCAGAGCTCATCAATGTGCTCTCTGGAGCAGAGCAAAAAACGAAATATCCGTCTTCTCAGGCTTTCGTATATATCTCGTAGATGAATCTCGTTTTATTCACCATTTGAAAGAGAAGAAAATTCTACATAAGAAATAATCAAGGTCATTCGAAATGGCTTCCTCCCGCGGTGATGATAGAGCTCGAAGCTGCAGGGATTCTTCGTCACCATTTGAAAGAGAAGAAAGTTCTGTATAAGAAACAATCATGGTCATTCGAAATGGCTTCCTCCCACGGTGATGATAGAGCTCGAAGCAGCAGGGATTCTTCGTCACCATTTGAAAGAGAAGAAAATTCTGTATAAGAAACAATCAAGGTCATTCGAAATGGCTTCCTCCCGCGGTGATGATAGAGCTCGAAGCAGCAGGAATTCTTCGTCACCATTTGAAAGAGAAGACAATTCTGTATAAGAAACAATCAAGGTCATTCGAAATGGCTTCCTCCCGCGGTGATGATAGAGCTCGAAGCAGCAGGGATTCTTCGTCACCATTTGAAAGAGAAGAAAATTCTGTATCAGAAACAATCAAGGTCATTTGAAATGGCTTCCTCCCGCGGTGATGATAGAGCTCGAAGCAGCAGGGATTCTTTGTCACCATTTGAAAGAGAAGAAAATTCTGTATAAGAAACAATCATGGTCATTCGAAATGGCTTCCTCCCACGGTGATGATAGAGCTCGAAGCAGCAGGGATTCTTCGTCACCATTTGAAAGAGAAGAAAATTCTGTATCAGAAACAATCAAGGTCATTCGAAATGGCTTCCTCCCGCGGTGATGATAGAGCTCGAAGCAGCAGGGATTCTTCGTCACCATTTGAAAGAGAAGAAAATTCTGTATAAGAAACAATCATGGTCATTCGAAATGGCTTCCTCCCGCGGTGATGATAGAGCTCGAAGCAGCAGGGATTCTTCGTCACCATTTGAAAGAGAAGAAAATTCTGTATAAGAAACAATCAAGGTCATTCGAAATGGCTTCCTCCCGCGGTGATGATAGAGTTTGAAGCAGCATGGATTCTTCTTCACCATTTGAAAGAGAAGAAAGTTCTGTATAAGAAACAATCAAGGTCATTCGAAATGGCTTCCTCCCACGGTGATGATAGAGCTCGAAGCAGCAGGGATTCTTCGAGTACTTCAGAGTCCCAAGCCCAACCCTTTCCCCATTTCGAGGTGTTTAATTTGTTCATTTTTCCTTTTAAATTTATCCGTTTTCAATTTCTATATTTTTTTCCTTTCTTCCTGGTTTCCGCAGGTGTAACAGGAACGTAGCAAGGACCATCAACCGAAACGCCGTGCCCCGAGAAATCGGCGGCGGTCATATTAAAAAGTATGTCATTCAGTGGGTTTAGAGAGCTTGGGAAACGGTTACACGTTCATTTGATGGTACTTCAAGTAGATTCTAAGATGTAAGTGCTATTTTCAAGTTTTCAAAAATTTCAAAAATTTTGGAGCAACTCCTGTCACTATAGTATAGGTCATTCAAATCCTTAGGAAGAGTTCTTATTTCTGTAACTTCAGAAAATCGCATTAAAGAATATCGATGGACTCTTAAGAAAGTTTTATGAATTCCATATGGATAATTTCTTTTAATATCTTAGAGAACCGCACCCTCTCTTCTTTTAAGTACCGAGAAATACAATTAGTAAGGAATTCACTTGTTAAGTCCATACATATTATCTATTATTATTCTTATTATTAAACCGCAGACCAGGCCCCTACCTGCCCGGTATTATGCTCAGCTTAACAAGTTTGTTTACGTGACCGCGGGGCAAAATTCGCCTTATCTCCTCATAGTGTAGATCTACCTGACTAGTTCCTTGAGTGTCTTTAGCTGCAACGCTATTTGGTGAGAGTCACTTTGTTACTGTGTTGGCTGGTTCTAGATTGTTATTAAGCCATTACACTGGGAAATACAGCTGTATTATTTATAGTAGTCTTGCGTTCTGATTATATTGCATTTTGTGTTGTGTGTAATGTTGTATTATTGTATAAATTCGTGTTGTGAGTTGTATTATTCTATCAATTTGCATCAGAAGTAGTGTGGCATTATTGGATTAATATTGTATTAGGGGTATTATATTACTTTATTTTGGTGTATATACACTGAAGTAATTGAGAAACGGCGATTTAACATATTTTTGGAAAACAGACTTCAGACAGTGTCTGAGGAATTCGGGGTAGAACTTATACATACAGATAGGGTATTATATATCATTGGTAAACTAGAAAACTCTCCAAGTAATAATAAGTCTGTGATAATGGTTTAAATTAGATATATTATCGACCATAGGCAAGAGCAGGAAGCTGAGGAGAAGAGACGAGTAACAGATGTGAAACAACGGTAAATCGAGAGAGAAGATAGAGGAGCAAAGTGAGCGTAAGAGCTTTTGTTATGAAGTAACTTTTTATTTCGGAACCTGCTCCAAAAATGAGAGTATAATCATAAAAGAAACCGCAACCAAAATCGAAAAATTAAAAAAATATCCGGTTAAAAATTGACCTCAGATAACATTTGCAAAAGCATAAAACCGTTCATAAATACTGTAATGTAAACGGAAAATTTGAAACGAACGTTGCCATATGTTTAACAATAGCTTGCGACTATCCTCGCATAACTAGCATAGGCTTTTAGTATTCGGCTACTATCCTGTGTATCTGTAAGATACAGTGACTTTTTTAGGTAGATTTCGTAAAAAATACTACCTATTACATTATCCCATATGTTGGAATTTCTGAAGATTTTTTGTAGATTTACGCCGATCATGACTCCCAGAACGCAAAACCAACCCCAGTTCAAAACTTTATTTATCTATCTATCTATCTGTCTTTCTATTTATATCAATTTTTTATGGAAAACGATAACTTCAATAATTCTGCACAAATGCCTTCTAAACTGTTTAATGAAATCAAGGGGCATAAAATCTCGGTCAAGTTCGTTAATGGGCAAAATCGAAATGGGTTTTTTTTTGTGAAAACAGAAAAAACCTATAACTTCTTAGTTGCAATACGAATCGAATCCGTTTAAAGTTATTATTACTTCTAGGAAAACGGCCGAAAATGTATGTATGACAGATTTTTTATATCATTGGGGGGATGGGGAGAGAATAGGGATTTAAGAAGAAGAAAAAATCATAACTTCGTGAATTCACAAGATATCAAATTCGCTTAAATTTATTATAAATCCTCTTAATATTATCTACAATTTTTATATTGAAAAAAGTTTTTATAGGACCAACCCTTACAGCAAAAAAAAAAAAAAAAAAAAAAAAAAAAAAAAAAAAATTCTGCCGGCTTCATCTACAGACAGAGGTAAATTTCGATGTGGGCGGTCTCAACTGCCACATCATGGTAAAAAGGTCACTTCTTTTGCACTTCCCAATAAGCAGGCGCCCCATTTCCTGTGTCTTCAAAATCTACCTTTGCCTGTAGGATGAGCCGTCAGGGATTTTTTTTGCTTAGAAAGCCGTTTTTGGATATTTTTTGTCAGTTTTCTTGTTTAAAGGCAAAAGAACATACACTTCAAGTAAATTTCTACCTTTCCCCGAAACATCCCCGATTTAAGTGTATAAATATGGAAATTACGTCATGTGATCTCAAAAATACAAAAACAACAATAAGGTTAGTTTTTTTTTTTTGGTATAGCAATTGAGTGGTAAAATAGGACTGTTGTAAGTTCCAAAATAACTTTAAAAACTTACGATTATAAACAAAAAAGTAGATGAATGTCTAAATTTCTTTAGTTTTAGGTTTTTTTTTTTTTTTAAAGACTTGATTGATTTTTTTTGTGTGTGTGTGTTTGGAAAACATTTTATAAAAGAAATATGGTTATCTTAGAGATTCCCATTTACACTGAGTGAGAATTTTAAGGAAAGGACCACAGTTGACAGTTGGACGGGAGTTTCTTTTGTTGAAATTGCTTGATTGTTACCACCTTTATTTAAAAAAATAGAAATATTGATTTTATTTCATCTGTCATAAAATAAGGTGAATATTATTATTTCAAAAACGTGGTATTAATCAGACAATTTGAAAAAAAATGAAGCAGCGAAAATTTTTCAGAATAACAAAATTTCATATGGAAATTTACTCAACAGAAAGTTTTTGGTTATTCTCAATGGTCTTATATAAAATTTGCATTTGCATTAACGAATTAAACACACTTGTCTAATAAAATTTAGTATTTTTAAACTTTATATGAAACATTGGAGGAAAGTATTAATTTAAATTGACGAATTAAATTTGTTTCAAATTGTCAACATTCTATCGCAATAGTTAATTATCATATTTTCTGTAATTAAGTCCCACGATAAGGATGCTTATCGTATCCTATTGAGTAAGTGTCACCAATCTTTGACGTGCTGCTCAAAGTATTAAATGACGTTATGTAATACTTAGAGTGATTGATATTCCAATTTATTCATTAGTTATGAATTCAAATAAACTTACACGTTTTAAAATATTTTGCAATTAGTAAATTTTATATATATATGTCTTTATTTTTTTGTTTGGTATTGGAATACATAGTAAAATAATTTATTTAGTTATTTGTGTTAAATTTTTTTCTCTGAAACACTGGGTTGTGTTTGGTCGGCCTTTAAAATTAATAAGGGACATTCTTGCACTTCGAATTCTACTACTTGCGAATAGTAATCTTCAACTACTTTAATCGCAATTTTAAAGTGGGTGTTTCTAATCAGAAATAGTGGTACTAAAAAAATCTCGGAAGTTGAAAAAAAAATATTGTCATGAAAAAAAAAAATTCTAAGATAATCGATCATTTGGCAGAAGAGTTAGGAATCGCATAGAAATGATTTTATTTTTTAACTAGTATACCGGGTGGTTATAATATAAGTATCTCTATTTGGAGCTATGTGTTGCTTGAAGGAATAACCGGAATAAAACCAAGATCGGTACACTTACTATTCGAGAAGGGGGAAGAAGAATGGAACAATAAAAAAATTGCAATAATCGTCGACAGATGGCGCTTTTGAGTGTGAAATGTAATGTGTAATATTGTGTACCGTGAAGGTATCGCAAACCTCAATGACTTTACCGTATACCACAACATGTCCAAAACATCACTCCTGATGCGTTACATACCGCAGTTGAGCACGTTGTGCATTGCCTGGATTGTGTCCTCCAGCACAATGACCATGTGGCACCTAAACATGATCGGCACCGCGATGCAAAAGCGTAACCACGTTCACTGGGACATTTTCCAATAAATTAGGTGTGCCATTCGGTTTGACGCTTTAATTTTTTATTCTTGTATTACACATTACATTTCGCACTCAGTAGCGCCATCTGTCGATGATTATTTCAATTATTTTATTTTATTGTTCCATTCTTCTTCCCCCTTTCCCGAATAGTAAGTGTACCAATTTTGGTTTCATTCGAATCATTCCTTAGAGCTACAGACGCGCTCAAATAGAGATACTTATATTATAACCCCCCTGTATATAACCCCCTTTCAAATTATGGATTGTTGATCTGCGTTTCATTTCATCAGACTTCATACAAACAAACAGCATGAATATTTTGTTATTCAAAGATTTGTACTGTAGAAAAATACATTTTAAAAATGGCAAATGATTTCTACAAATATAAATGATGAAGATTTTGTTTTACTCAATATTCAATTTCTGAATTAGTTCAACAATTGGACAAAACATTCAAAAATATTAAAAAAATACTCGATGTGTGAAAGTTTTTGTAAAAAAATGTTATTAATGAGTTTCTAAAAAGCTTGACTCACAGCTCATTGTTTGGTTGCATAAGGAAAATTAAATGCAAATTTTGAAATGGTTTAATGATTGCACAAAACATTAAAATTTTGTTCGTTTTAATTTGGCTAAGTTAATAGTATAATAGAGTTGAATTTTAATAATTCTTGAAGAACAAAGTTTTTCAGTAAAGAAGAAACAAATATATAGGAGAAAACCATTTCAAAAGTTCATAATTAATATACATATTTTATTATATATTAAGTTAACACATATTCCAATAAGTAAATTGAAATTATTAATTACATTAGTATGATTGAAAAATATCTTTTCACATTCTCTTATTAAATTACAATTTTTTTCGCTACAAAGTTAGGTTTAAATGTTTCTATGTTAAAAATCAAAATTTTATCTGCATTGATATAATTAATATAAGTGATATGCGGTACTATATATTCCTTATATTTTAATTGCGTTTCATAAGAAATATTCATTTTACAATGCAAGCAAAATTTCAGAATTTAATTAGATGAAAGCTATGCAATTAAAATTTGATGTACCCAAATTAAAATTTTAAGAACGAAATAATATTAAACTGAAGCTTTTAAAAGTTGATCTTGAAAAAAATCATTACGTCCTCCATATTTCTTATTTTAAAAATATGCTATATGTTTTATATTATTTTACAATTTTATTATTATGTTATATAATATTTTTTCCAACAGAAAGGTCCTTTGTTTATATTAATTGTCCATAGATGGCGTCAAAATAATATGCAAAGCCTCCCAATGAAATCTGTCACCGCTATTTCTGAAAAAAGTGTTTACAGAACAAATTGTTTACAGAAATGATGATATACATGTTTTATATGAACATATGCTCTTAAGAAATACTCTCCCATTTTCATAAGAAATATTCATTTTACAATGCAAGCAAAATTTCAAAATTTAATTTGATACAAGCTAGGCCTTTAAAAATTTATGTAACCAAATTAAAATTTTAATAAAGAAATAATATTAAGCTGAAGCTATTAAAAGTTGATCTTGAAATTTCATATAAGAATTTTGAATTCTTATATCAAAAATTTCTTGCATTCTTTTGAATTCTTGAAATTTGATTCAGTCATACTAATTCAATTAATAATTTCAATTTACTTATGTATTAAAATAAGACGATTTTTAATGATTAAAATTTATTATAGTTCTTTTCAGGCATATTTTTAATGATCAAAATTTATTATAGTTCTTTTCAGGCATATTTTTAAAATAGGACAAAATCAGGCTTTCATTTGAGATATAATTTTAAAAGTTTGAGTCTGGTTGGAGTTTAATCTACATCCATCGTTGCATTTGTTTTAACTAATTTTTCATTACTGGAAAACTTCGTTTTTTTTTTCTGTCATTTTCATTGAGATGTTTTCCTACTGTAATTAAGTAGCTAATATCCATAAACATGCAATTTTCTGTCTCTTTTTATGTCTTTCTGCTATATATTTGTTTCTTCCTTACTGGAAAACTTTGTTGTGTTGCAAATATGTCCTGAATATTTCGTATTTTAAAAATATGCTTATATATATTTTATATTGTTTTACAACTTTATTAATATTTTACATATTTTTTTCAACAAAAAGGTCCTTTGTTTATATTTATTGACAATAGAGGGCGCCAAAACAATATTTAGGAACAAAGTGTAAAATACTGGTGGATCTTCGCAAAGCCTCTCTATGAAAGCTATCATCGCAATTTCTGATTTTTTTTTTCTTTTTTTTTTTTTGCCAGAAATAATTTAAAAAAAATATTTTAAAATACTTTAAGGCTTTAAAATGCTTTTAAAAATATTTTAAGAACATAATCGCATATTTTAATGAAACATTCAAAGAGTCATTCATTTTTTTCTAGATTTCGAATGTGTGATTCTGAATGGAAACAGTGTTCGTTTGTTTACATCTGGTAATTTGTGGTTCAATCTGTTTTTTTTTACTTAAAACTGAAAGTATTATAACTGGATATGATGTACATGTTTTGTTTGAAAATATGCTGAACAAACATGATTTCAAGTAGAAGAATTTATCATTTAGCTGTCATATGTTAGCATATGTTTTTCATTAAGCCTAACATGGCGTTTAGCTACGGTCGATTCACAGACCAGAGTGGTCGAACCCGGCATGGTTACCAACATTCTCCTACATGACATTTTATTATAAGTAAATGGGGATTCGATCTTTGGCAGGGTTGACTCTAGTGATTTCGGTTAGGTTTTCGTTCTTACACATCCGAGTCGTGTATATACAATTTTTTGATCAAAAATCCTGATGACAAATTAATACCCATAATAAATCCAGATTTCCGATTAAAAAACGGAAAATTCGTTTTTAGTACCGAAAAGCTCGGAAAAGACATAAATTGCAAAGCATCAAGACTAGGTAGTTTTTCGACACACAAAAAAGAAATTCTTTTTATTTTGCATCTTAGAGCATGGAAAATGTTTTTTTAAATATAACGTACAGGTCTCAGGTTCCGCAAAATGTTTTTATTTTACAAAAATATTTTTTACATGTAAAAAGATTTTAATATGACATAAATCAAAACTTCAAATATTTTTGAAACTGGAAGCATACCTCTAAAACTGACGGTTGGGGAATTAATTTTTGATCATGGATAAGAGGATGATACCCTTATCGCTGTCCATTATTACTTTCTTTTATCTATAATAGAATAACGTATTGTAATCGAAATTTTTTTCGACGCAGTTTTTCATGGATTTGCACGTTTTAGGGGCCAGAGATTCCGAAAACCATGTTTTTACAAAATGTCTATTTGTCCGTCTGCCCATCTTCAGTGCGTCATCGAATGAATTTATGTATGAAGTTATGCATAGAATTGAACCAAATTTTTTGAAGGTATGTGACTATTGCCAGCAGGTCCTTCTTGAATTTAGCGATATTCCGCTGGATGAGAGCGCTGTAATAGCGATGTTTGTGCCATTTTCATTATTGTACCATCGAAAAGTGTGTGCAGTTATGCATAGAATTTAACCACATTTTATGTGTACATTTTTAAGTATTGCTTGTAGGTCCCAATTGAATAATTTGGGGTTATGTAAAAATATTAAACAGATTTAAAAACAGTAAGTTATATAAGCAATCTAAAATATAACTTTAACAAACTATTTCCCTAATGGTTTCATAAAATTTCTTCGACCTAATTAAAATAATATTCTAATATAGTTTATAGTTTAAGTTAAGTGAGTTAGGTATAGTTCACAAATTTATGACTCATATATTATCATTCATTATTTAAATGTAACAATAGCCTTTCTTTAAAGTCTCTTGACGATATTTTACTAAAATACGCTTAAGATAATCTATTACCAAAACTTACTACAACATATGTTTAAGAAATAATATCCTTAATAAGTTTAAACTTGCAAGCAGTTTAAATTTATTCCTAATTATTCGTACTTCTTGAAACATTTTTTCTCTGTGTAACTAAAACGGAGCAATTTTAAATAACAATTAATTATTACATATAATTTAATATAAGTAATAACGTACATTCCTTACTTTAATTAGACATTTTCTTGTGCCAGTGTTGCTTACTGCTTTCTATCATCTGAAAAATACCGTGTCAAATAGCATGCATATCATGGAAAGAAATCGTTGTTTCGAACAATTGTTTCATTGTGGATTAGGATTATGGAAATTTCCACATTTATCTTCATTATTTTCATTATGTCAAAAAGGAGGATACAGGATATTCCCAATTATCGTTGTTCAATATCTAATTCCTAAACTGTTAACGTTATAGGTATAGTTTAAATTTCATAAAAGTTTCAAATGTTGTTCCTCTTCATATTAAAATACATTTCTGCCAAAAAGGTTTATGTAAAAGAGGCAAATTTATTTTAATTTTTATAGGGAACCTGTGTTCTATAATTTATACTTAGAAAAACTTCCTCCATGCTGTAACAGGTAAAACAAAATCATTTTTGAATGATCAAAACTTACCGAGATACGGTAGTATGAATTTTATGTATTATATGCTTTTTCTGGCATTAATATATATATATATATATATATATATATATATATATATATATATATATATATATATATATATATATATATATATACATATATATATATATATATATATATATACACTCTGCTCAAAACAATTAGGGGAGCACATGCTTTTAACGAAACAACGCAAATACTTACACCGGTCAGTAACGTAAAATAAAACATCCATAGTTGAAAGTGTAGCAGAAAACAGAAAATGAAACTTCATATGTAAATCAAAGTTCATGACGTCAAAAACCTGAAAAAAAGAGATAAGTGCAGAAATCGGGATTCCGCAGAAACGTCCTTTTCACTCTCTCATTTGTGAAATTCAATTGCTCAGCTTTTGTTTTGAGATAGCTTGGCGTATTATCGGGAGACTTTAATTCAGGCAAACAGAACGAAGTGTACTGAACACTGTTGGAGTCGCAAGAAGCATCACTGCAAAGCTGTGGAATCGATTCCAAGAAACAGGGATTGTTAGACGTCAACCAGGGCAAGGTCGGTCACGTGCAACCACAGCATCTGATGACCGATATATCCTGTTAACAGGTCGTCTAGACAGAAAAGACAATGCTACTCAGCTGCAAAGGCAGCTGCTCTTGGCAAAAGGACGAAGGTTATCCAGCCAAACAGTCCGAAAGTGGCTTCATGAGGGTAGTCTCTATGTACATAGGTCAATGGTCTCCGTTGACCTCAAGTCACCGTGCGGACTGAACAAGATGGGCTCCTGAACATCGAGATTGGAGGCAACGTGATTGGGGTCAAGTACTGCTTACAGACGAGTCCCGATTCAGTCTAAAGTGTGACATTGACGTGTTTAGCGTATTGTATAAATATACATGATCACGTGATACATTTAATTGTAAAAATGCAGCAATTTTAAAATGCGAAGCTTAACAAAATTACTATACAAATACCAAAGATGAGAAAAATAAAATTCCAAAAATGTGCTGATAGGACAAGAAAAAGATATAAAGACAGAAAATATTTCTTCTTTTTCTTTTAAATAAACATTTGCTATTCATCGCTGATAATATATATATATATATATATATATATATATATATATATATATATATATATATATATATATTACACTATCTGAAATCAATGCGATGAAGATGAGATTGGGGATAAACTTTATGTAATTGAAGCGGCATTATATCAGAGAAGACAGACAGACGTCCATTCGAAGCATAATATTATGGAAGCAGTCGTGTAGTGACTGAACAAGGTAATGAATTAAAACAGAAGGTGTTTCTCCGATATGTAAAAAACAAAGCGATTCATAATGCCATGCTTTTATTTAAACAATCGTCATGGAAGCAGTCCATACATGATTTAAATGGGCAGTGTCATCTCTAAAGTAATTCGTTATTGCAAGATGTTCTTAAAATACATGGAACATAACTCTCGGACAAATATTTAGGGTTAAATCATTTGGAATACGTGGTAAATAAAACCCACAACCAGGGAACTGTTTAACACTCGAAAACTCGATCACAATCTGTCTGAAGATCGCGTGCACCTGCTTTTTGTGGGCAAGGGGAGAAATACAAAATCATGACGTAGCGTGCGCGCTAGCCAATGCGAGAATAAGGGAGACGCGTACAGTCGAAGTCAAGACCAATGGGAATGATAGAGGAAAGAGTCCTGACAAATTCAAGCAGACGTATTTTATAGTAAAAAAGTAACCAAAGGCGCGAAAGTTCTCGGAAAAAAAATAAAACATTCGAATTCACAGAAATAATCAGAAATCCTGATATAATTTAGGAATAACTAAAAGCTTTATATTTAAGTAAATTGGACAAAATAATAATTAATTTAAGGGGGATTTAATAGAATTAAAGATAGATATTATTAGGGAATAAGGAATTAGTGAAAATGTGTGTGTATGTGTGTGGTGGTAATTTAGCATAAAACATGGAAATACCACGAAGGAAAATTTAATAATGTAACATATATATATATATATATATTATAAGTTTTAGCGAATTCATGGACCCATGAAAATGAGTCAAAGTATTCAAGGTCACTTTCGGCCGCGTGGTTCAAATTTTCTTCTCATCAATGTTACTAAAAAAAAAAGTATTATTGAAAAATAATCATTGCTTTTAAATAAAATATTATACTTGAAAATACAATTACAACATTAGTTTTAAGCGAAATCTTTATATACATTTATTTTTCAAGTGGTTTTAAATGTAAATAATAAAATGCTTGCGTCTACTACTGGGCATTTACAAAATGAAGCGTTAAAACATATGTTGCGGACATCTTGAATATTCATCTAATATTAGTGTTATCATTAATAATCTGCAGCCTATTTTTGGAATGTTTCTGGCATATTTGCTATCTTACGCCTTTATTAGTTTAAGTTTCCAATTTTATTCCCCATGAGTATATTCACTTTAGTTGATGAAATATGCATTATGTAAAGCTTCTTAAGAGAATTTATTTTGACGATTTGTTAGATAACAACATGTTTAAAATTATTTAATAAAAAACTGTTAATAGCGGAATACCTGAGGACTAAATTTATTTACAAGTTTAAAACCAAAAATTGTTTGAAAACTTAAGTTTCTTGCATGTTTAAAGTTATGTAAAAATGATTGAAAAGAGTTTTTCATTAGTAATGGATCTTTAAAAGTTAAAAAATTTCACATATTCTCATAAAATAATTTAAATACGTTATTATAGGCAGACAGTTTATTTATAATAAAGATTTATATTTACATTATTCTTTACTGAACTGAAGAAAATTTTAGTCTTTTCCTAATGAGAAATTTATGAAATAATATTTAATTATTGGTAAAGATTTTCCTATCTGCAAAGTGAAGTCTGTAGCAAAGCAAAGTTAAGAACCTTTAAATAGAATTATTTCACATTAATTAAAGTGGATGTAACTGTGAGGATTAAATTTCAGAACTAAAATGTTACGTACCACTAATTCACCTAATATTAGTGTTATCATTAATAATCTGTAGCCTATTTTTAGCATGTTTCTGACATATTTGCTATCTTATGCCTTTATTAATTGAAGTTACCAATTTTATTCCCCATGAGTAAAGTCACTTTAGTTGATGAAATATGCATTATATAAAGCTTCTTGAGAGAATTTATTTTGACGATTTGTTAGATAAAAATATGTTTAAAATTATTTATTAAAAAACGGTTTAGAGCTGAATACCTGAGGATTAAAGTTATTAATATGTTTATAACGAAAAATTGTTTGAAAACTTAAGTTTCTTGCATGTTTAAAGTTAAGTAAAAAAGATTCAAAACATTTTTTTATTGCTAGCGGCCCTTTAAAAGCACAAACATTTCATATAATCTCATAAAATAATTTAAATATGTTATTATTTATAGACTATTTATAATAAAGATTTATAATTAAATTATTCTTTATTGAACTGAAGAAAACTTTAGTCTTTTACTAATAAGAAATGTATGAAGTAGTATTTAATTGTTGGTAAATATTTTCTGATTTCTCACTTTGCTACATTTTTCATATAAATGGCCTAATTTTGACTTAATATGTATATGTTATCCAATATTTTTATTTCAATTAAATTAACATCAGAAACTGAGAAAGTGAAAAAGACGTGGTCGATTCGAAAACTGCAGTAACAGTTGCAGCGTTAGTATTTATTTATTTTTTTAAATACATTTAATTGAAAAAAAATTAACAAAATATTATAAACGATTTGAATAAAAATATAAGCAAAATACATTCTCTAAAATGAATTAACTTTATGAAAACTGGAAATCCAAAAGAAAAGAACTATTAAAAATACTGCATATGCAGCCACCAAGTGACATTAGAAATAAATAATATGCAGGATGTTATAATAATCTGTATAATAAAAGCGCTAAGCATTTGACTATCATCAACAATTTCGGGATTCCTGCTTCACTTTTTCATATGCCAGGTGTTTGTACTTTTTTTATACCATTGTTGACTCCATTGTGATTGTTAATTTTGTATTGATACTCGTTACATACAATTATTCTAACATCATTATAGACAATGTTAACACTTCTGAAGATTTTTTAAACACAAACGATTCATTCATCGCGAACGTTTAAAATATTAAAACGTGGAGGTAATCGTTCACGATGTTGTCTGGTGTAAAAAAAAAAATGCGAATGAAATCGGCAGGGAAGAGTGCCGTGCAAGACTTCAAATGGTCACGCCTTTTTCTCGATCGCGCGGAATGACGGAGCACGGGAGAGTTTTTTATTAGGGCAGTTTTTACGAGGTACCTATGAATTCAAGGCCCCGATGTATCTACGCCGTTAGCCAGCTAGTTTACAATAATAAGAAAAAGATTACAGTGTTATATTTATTTACCCAAAAATGTGACTTGGCACTTTCTTGCCCCGAACCCCTCATATAAAAATGCGCTTAGTTCATATTGCATAAATATACACGATTACGTATACGGATAAATGCGGCAATTTTAAAGTGAAAAGGGTAACAAAATTCCTTTACAAATACCAAAAATGTGAAAAATGAGATCCCACAAATATTATCTTTTCTGTGCAAATGCGATTTTTAATAATTTGTTTGAAAGTGATATTCCAAGAAAGAACATGTTCATATATAAAAACTTTTTTTCCTTTTCATCTAAATCAGCATTTACTATTTATACCTACTAATATTTATATATACTAGTTACACATATACTTTTTAGCGACTTCACATGAAAGTAAGTATAGATGAGGTTAAGTTCACCCACCCGTGAGTGGTTTTAAACTTATCCACAATTTACTTAAACAAAATATTCCGTATTGACAAATATTCATTACTTTCATGCAAAATAAAAATACAAAATATTCAGTATTGACAAATATTCATTACTTTCATGTAAAATATTATAGTTTAAAATACAATTAAAAATTACTTATGAGCGAAATCTTTATATACATCTGGCAGGTGATTTTGAATATAAATGATAAAAGACTTGCGTTTACTTCTGGCATTCAGTGTTTTAAATGAGAGAGATAAATGTATATTTTGTTGAAAATCTTCAATGTGCATCTTAAATTAGTGTTATAATTAATAATCTGCAGCTTAGTTTTAGCATGTTTCTGACATATTTGCTATCTTACGTGTTTTTTTGTTCAAGTTCTCAAATTTAATCCTCACAGTTACATCCACTTTAATTAATGTGAAATATGCATTATGAAAAGGTTTCTTAAGATAAAGTTATTTTGACGATTTGTTCGCTAAGAATGTATTTAAAATTCATTAGTTGGAAAAGATTTAGAGCAAAATACGTAAGGATTATTATTATTAGCATGTTTATAACAAAAATAGTTTGAAAATTTAAGTCTTTTGAATGCTTATGAAAATAAAATATTGCAAAGAGTTTTTCATTCAAAATAGCCACTTAAAAAGCAAAGATGTTATTAGCGGAAGACTGTTTAATTATAATAACTATATAAAACTATAATTTTTTTACGGAACTGAAGAAAACTTCAGTGTCTTATCGTTAAAAGTTTACTTTTATCTCACTTTGCCATATTTTTCATATGAAAGGTATATATAATTAATTAATAAGACATAATATGAATATGTTACTATAATATTACGTAGTTGCTAACTTTCCATTTTTTTTATATTCAAATAATACCAGAAATTCAATAAAATAAAGTAAGTCAAGAAATAAACACTCAGAACCAGAAACGTTTCATTAAACGATTTTTCTGGTTCATATAATGTTTATTTCATATGTAAAAACCCTGAAATGTTGGACGCAATATTATAGAATATTTTAAGATGAAAAAAGTAATTACATGAAATATTTTGTAACTAATTCAATTATCGATATTATGTTTATGTTCAACCGAAATTTTAACAACATTACATCAACATAAATTTAAGTCATTGTCATTAAGTTATGTTAATCATTAAGTTATCATTATGTTGATTATCAACATAATATCAACATAATATCAACATAACACAAACATAATACAGTAGAACCTCGATCCATTGTTCCCGCATCTTTCGTTATCCCATATGTACCGTCTAGTTTTAAAGGTCCCGTCACGAATACTAGTTAAATAATGTTAATTATACCCGATTAGGTCATTTTTGAAACATGCAGATTCCCGCCTCCATTGTTCAAAAAATTTATCGACCTTCGAAAAAAATGGAGAATTTATCCCATTGTATTCATATTTAATAAAAAAAAGTTGTTCCAATTCTGACCTTGGATGCACGTGCGTATTGATAAACCGAGAGCGATTCCATGAGGGTGTGGTGATCTTTAATTGCAATCCCCAAACGCCAAACGGGCAATAAACGTGCCATTCTGTAAGTGGCAACCGTCCAGTGTATAGGTGAAATGTAAAATGATGAGTAGTGAATTGTCTTTATAAAAAGTAGAATAAGAACTTAGTTTTATTGAACGACGTGGCGTCGGATATCTGTATTTATTAAAGTAGCCTACTTAAGAGCGAGAGAGGGAGGGAGGTGGGATGAAGGCCTTTCAACCAATGAAATTAAGGACTGCAGTAGATCCTTCGTGTGTTTTTTTTAAAATGTTGAAAGAGTGAATGATTGACAGAGAGGGCGGGGATTAGCTGCAAACGTCATAGCTTCTAGAAGTTAAGACATTATCACTTTAGGTTAGGCTCTCATTTCAGTTTTGGCTGTGATAGGCTATTTTTGTGTGTCTACCGTCTATTGTTTTCATTATTTTTCACTTGTTTGTGACTAAAATGGCTAAACAAATTCGTACTTTAGAGGAAAGAATTTGTATCATTGAAGAAGTAGAAAAACATCCGTTTGAAAAAAAAGAGTTCAAATTGCTAAACGTTTAAATTTACCACCTTCAACATTGAATTCTATAATTTAAAAAAAAAGCCGAAATTAGAAAGCAGTTTGGTATTTCGGAAAGCAGTACGGTATTTCTTCGAAAAAAACTAAAAACTGGTCGAGAATCAATATACAAAGATTTAGAAACTGTTTTCTACGACTGGACATAATGAAAACATGAATTATGATACCGATGAAGATGAAAATATCAATACAGAATCAGTTCTAAAGTTTGTTGAAGCACTTAAGGGATTTGAAACAATGAGAAATTTTCTTTATTCACATGCATTAAGCGAAAGAGAGCAGAAAGATATCCCTAATGTCGGAAATTTATTGTTTGGGTTAATAAGAAAACAGTGTGTACAAGCTAAAATTTCGCAATATTTCCAATAAATAAATATATCTACTCCTCTTTATTCTGCTTCGTAACTTTTTTGTAGTAAGTAAGTATTTTTCTCCTTCAAACTTTCTATAGTTCAATGTAATAAATTTATTTATGCTATATACTTTTTCACACGAAACTATTTTATGTTGACCTGCATTAATCGTTTTCCCGTTACTATCGTTTGAAACGAATGGTCCCTTGAGAAACGATCGATCGAGGTTCTACTGTATCAACATAACATAAACATAATCAACTTCACATAAACATAATATCAACATAACATCAACATAAAATATCTTTTCGCCGACAGTCTTCCGTTTAGTGCCAAAACACAGTATTTTATGGATAATCTTCTGTAAACAAATCCATAGACAAATAGCATAATGTAGCTAATGAGATTTGGCGTAAGAGCGTTTTTTTAACCTTTAATTGCATTGACATTCATTTCAATATACATTGTAGTCATGATGGCAACGCTTGTAAATGGACTCCATTACGGACGATTATTCGAATGTAATTAAAAAAAAAGAAAGATAATTATTTTTTTTCTTTTTGATTAGCTCTTACCAATCATGGGCAAATCAGTTGCCAACTATGGTAACGTTACCACTTGCGGCTGAATTACTTTGCCTTATTTTAGCCAAAAAATGTTCATTGTTGATCTAAAAAGTTCATGCTGATTTTTGTTTAAGTCATAAATAACACATGGAATTATTTTTTCTCTGTGACATTACATCACTTTAGTGATTTTGATACATACAACAGTTTAAATTTATGGAATATAAAGAAGTTAGTGGGAATGGCTCTGGTTCTTCCAATAATTCTTGTTTAAGGTATCCCCTGCATGAAGAAATGTTTTTAGTTGGAGTATAGGTATCAGATCGTTGAGCTGCAAGGGAAGATATTAACTATTATCCCAGTAAAGGGGATTCCACAAACAGGCATGTTCCCATGAAAATGAACCTTTTTGAGAAAAATATCTACTTTATTCGAAAGCAGTTGATCAGGAATTCTTGTACAAGCATCAGTCGACATAAAATGCCGGAGACTGGACTGGAGAGGAGGCAAGGAGAGCTACATAACTTTAATCAGATACGAATCAGAACAGAATGATAATTAAAATATCATTTCTTCGATGATTACAGAATTATTGCGAAATTACGTAACGCAACTAGCCATATTAACGTACTCTTGGCGAGGGAATGTGACAGAAGCGCAGATGTTATTTGCCGTTTAATATTAAGTCAATGGGGGATTGATGGTTGTCAAATATAAATTTTAGATGCCTAATGAATGGTATGAATATTGGTAGACAAGCAAACCGCATGGGATGCTAGTTCACATAGGGTTGCATTAAGGAGTGCTATTAAAATGTTAAAAATAGACATGTACGTTACAATGTTAATACTATATTTAATAAGACCGAGGAACAGAAATGTAAAAGGGCAAAGGGTAGCATAAGGCATCTATTAATTTTGATAAACTTCAAATCAGAGATATTGGCTGTTGCTAGGCGAACAAAACATTTTCTTTTTTTTCTAAGATTAACGTAGAGAAAAATAAATACAAATGAATTAAAAAGTAGTTTTAATAAAAAGAAAAAAAGGCAAGGACTAGATAATTTTATATTGTAGCAAATCAAATACATTTATGGGGGAAATTCTGAAAATACATATTTTAGGGGGGGGGGGGTGAAAATTAATTAGAAGTGGAATATGTGAATTCCTTTTCACACCCTGTGTTGAAAACTTGATTTTGACCCAGGGCCGCAGCTAGATAGGTGCCAGGGGAGGGGGGCACAGAACATTTGAGCCTCCTCTTGTGGAAGATTCCAAGGTATATAAATGAAACACTTTTAAAAAATCGAACTTATTTTTGGGGCCCCATTACAGTTTTTCACAAATATTAAATTGTAGTATTTGTATAAAAACTGCAAATAAGCGTTTTAAATTAGTTTAAATAAGTGTTTTAAAAACCATATTAATTTGAAAATGCCAAATACATCCTTGATTTTGTTAAAATTTTTAACATATAAAAATACAACTTTAGAATCCTTAAGGGCAGGGAATATTCAGAAAAAAATTAAAGATTGCAACTCTTTATGAAACAGGTGAACTGTAAGCTTTTTATTTACTTGTTGACATCATCACTTATTTCACCAGTATAATTATACACTAGTTATACAATGGAAATTTTTATTCTGCGGCCTTTTCTTTTCTTAGTATAAAATAAAGTTATTATAAACAGTTTAATAATAAACATAGTGCCTACAATATGAATATGCACTTATTTTTCTATATAATACTTTGATCATTTTGTTTGTTTGTTTGTGTGTGCATGTGTCAGAAAAAGAAAAGTTATGAGCCTCCCCTACATTTTCTTGAGCCCCTCCCCCCCTTCCCTCCTATTATTCACTTGTAGCTACAGCCCTGTTTTGGCCACAGTCATTTAGAAATATTTCCGGAAAACTTGTGTGATTATAGTGAAGAGTAAACTGTTCCACCAAGATATCAAAATATTGGAGCAAAGGTACCAAGGATGTTGGGATCGCCATTTGTTGGCTGGCTACTGTTGGATCGTACAAAGCGATTGTCCTCAAGAGAAGCATTCTAGAAAATCCTACAGGAAACGGTTTTAATAGTAATGTTAAATCCATATTTTTGGTTTGCAATACCTATCCCACTCAAAATACAATGTTACAAATATGTAAACAAAGTTAATTTTTGCAAAATTAACTCCCCTTTCTGTGATTAGAGTAATTCCAGTCTTTTCTTTTTATGTCAATCTTGAGAATGCTAAAATATCATTCCTTATTAGAAGCTTGTATGCAAACATCGTGTTAGGAAAGAGTATCGAATGAATTTATTAAATACTTAATAATTTTTAATTATTTATTAAACTAATGCTACCTGTTTACTGCACAACAGAATATCATTGTTGAAATAATCTTGGAAAAGTGTGTTCTGTTGTAAAACTTCATATTCTTTTTATGAACAAAGACAAATAAATATCATGTTTACTTATTTTTTTTATATTATTCTTCAGTAAGGTAAATTCTTATCAGTATAAAATACGTTATATACATTTGAAAAAAAAATATTAAATATTTTTTATATTTTTTAATGTTTAAATTATATATTTTTTAACAATATCTGAACTGTAGAAATATTTTTTTTATTAACTTATATTGTTTGTAATAATAGAATTAAGAATACAGTAACTTATATCTTAGTATACGTGTACATAAAAATGCACTCTTGTTTATTTGTTTAAATTTTTAATTTATTCACTTCATGCTTAAATTAAAATCATCTTTTGAAGAAATTTACTGCCTGCAATAAACTATATCTTATAAACTGAATAGCATTGCCATATAAATTACTTTATGTAAGGCTTTAAAATTTTCCACTTAATTATTTAATGAGATATTTGGATAAGTTAATTACGCAAAGATATTTTAAGCTGTCAACATTTTACCCAAACAAATACTTATGTAATTACGTTAATTAAATATAGTATGTGTGATTACTATCTTATTCCTGTCAACAAGTGTCATCATTATTTGATGTATCCTTGAAGTACTTAATAATATTTTGCTATGATTAACCAAAGTGCAGTTCTATATAACTGATTAGTTCTAAATGAAAATATGTTTATGACATATACAAACGTACAATTTACATTAATTTGTTTACGTATCAACTTTATGATATTAATGTCAAAGTTTTATTGTTTTTAGTCAATCAAAATCACAACTTTATATAAATGGTCATCAACTCTACAAGACTTGATTAGCAACTATTTAATTTTAATCTCATTATCCAATACGTAGGACATAATACAGTATATTGGTTACGTAAAACCTTAAAAGGACTTATACAGGGGGTCTGAAAAGTCTTACCCTGCAACAGCCATGTCGCTGTTAGTGACAGTGAACAATGCTAGCCAGACGGAAATGAGCATAAGATGTATAAAATCAAAGTCACTTTTATTAAAATCTTTCAAAGGGCAGGGATTTGAGAAAAGGCTCTAACAATTTTCCTTAGACCAGAAATAAACAGTTCCCACGAAACTTCACTCAGCAAAATAAACTTCAAATATCAAATAAAAATAACTAAAATTATCACTTTCAACTTTGGAGATGCGGCAAGACGAGATAACTTCAGTAAAATTGAGTGTCCACTCTGCAAGCTAGTTAAACTTCAACGTCAAGATGTCCGCTTACGATACTACTGAAAGCGGCACTCCGTGAGCACCAAAACAACTTTATTTTAATTAGCCCAAAATAACGTAATTTATGGTTACCAACAGCTACGCTTCTTTCTCAGCTGAGGATATTTGCTTCCACTAGACAGATCTAATAGCACCTGACTGGGAGAAGAAAATCGATCCAAAGTTCCACTTTCCCATCGCATGCTAGTGCTTAAATACTACCATATCAATTGACCAGATGTAGAAATTTGCATACATATCGGGTCAAAGCGATAAACTCACGAGTTCCGAGGTTTTCACACTCATCCATCGAAAGTTAAAGATAGATAGCCTTGATCACTTTTGCGCATATTGACAATTATTGGACAAAAAGTACCTTCAAATTCAAAACTTCGCCTAATCTTATAATCAGAGTTGTCGACACATCGTAATCCTAGTTTTAAAAGTTATTCATATCCAAGATTTATAAGAATGACATGTAAAATTGGTGCTAAAATGTTGGAAAAATAACCAAATATTTTGTTGCATGTTTGTATCTGTAACGTGGCTGTAATGCAGTGTCAGTGTCCAGGAAAATAAAAATGTTCACTAATCTGGAAAAAATGTCAGTATGTCCTCTGGCATCACAAGATCCTTTTCACTTTCTTCTATCTTTACAAGAAGAAAGTATTGGATTCATGAAAATTTCCGACTTCCAGTTTTCGACGGATTTATACGTTCTAGAAGATCCTGAACACGATTTGACTGGTTTTAGAAAATGTCTGTCTGTGAGTCTGTGAGTCTGTCTGTCTGTATGTGACAAAAATTTTGTGGGCGCTCTATCTCAAGAACTAATGCACGAAATTTAATAAAACTTTATATTCAGTTAGTCCCTGATATAAATTGGTGATGATCAGTTTTTGGTAAAAATCGTCCAACAGGTGGCGCTGCTATGCTGCATTTTTTACGATTTCAGAAATAGCTCTATCTCAAGAACTAATGCACACATTTTCATCGAACTTCAGATTCAGTTAGACGTTGGAATAAGTTGTTGTCGATTAGGTGTTGGTCTAAATCCCCTAACAGGCTGCATTTTTCATGATTTACACGATTTTAGCAATAGTCATATCTCAAGAAATAATGCACGGGATTTAATAAAACTTTAGATTCAGTTAGACCTTGATATAAATTGGTGCTGATTCTTTTTAGTGAAAGTTTTGGGATTGGCACATCCGACTAGTTTAGCAACTGTAAGTCACGTGAAATCGTACACACTGATTTCTTGACCTGATCTCGTAATTATATAAATACGTAGTACATAGTCAAGGTCTGGTCCTTCCAACTGTCAGTATTTTTGCCCGTCTGTCTGTCCATCCGTCCACTCATACCAACGCAAAAACTACCCAACCTAATGGTTTTGAACTTTTATATATATACTCGTAACAAAATTTTGCCGACGCATTTTAAATTTTATGAAAATCGAATCAAAACCTAAAAAGATATTAATAAAAGTTTTCCTTGATCAAATAAATCCTATTATACGTAATCTATATATTAAAAGCGCAAGTCGTGTGACTGAGAAAAACAAATACAAGCTAACCACTTCTTTTAGGTAGATTTCGTAAACAATACTACCTATTACATTCTCCCCTAAGTTAGAATTTCTGAAAAGATTTTGCAGATCTACGTCGATCATGACTCCCAGAACCCAAAACCACCACCAGTTCAAAACTTTATCTATATATCTATCTATATCACTTTTTTATGGACACGATGACTTCAATAATTCTGCAAAAATCTCTTCCAAACTGATACATAAAATTAATGAATTAATTTTAATGGATTTTCCACTAGTCTGCCGCAGATGATAAATGTTTTTTGCAGTTACAACTGCTTATGAGTTGCAAAACGAAGGGAGTAAACTATGTGCCAAACCATGCTCTCCAAATTATGATAACTGGCTGTGAAACTGCGACGAGAAAATATTTTAAATTCTACAAATGTAGAAATTATAAATAAAATATAAAGATTAATATATGATTAAAAATTACTCTTTTATCATTTAACAATTTAATATTAATTTAATTTTGATTTTTAACATACACAATACGTTGAAAAAAACAATTTAGAAATCCTGAATTGTTTAAATAATGCTTTTAGGTAGCTTTCATTACAAAAAGCTACCTATTGCAACCGTTCGGAGGAAAGCAATTCCAGAAAATTTCGGTATATTTTCATCGATCGTGACCCCCAAACCCCCAGACCAGCATCCGTTCAAATGTTAATTTATATACATATGTATATCCATATATATCTATATCTATATCTATATATATATCTGACGTATGTCACGCTGTAACACTCTTATTTATGAACCGATTCGAATGTCACTGAGTATATGTATAGGATATACCAAGGCCTCGACGAAGTTCTTTGACCAGCTTTATCCGCCATTTTGTTTCAGAATGGCGGCTTGTTAAATATTTCAAAAAATATTTTAATTAAAAAAGATGTACAAAAAATTATAAAGTGAAAAAGTTGTTTCCTTTAAGTGTTAGAACGTGATACAAGGATTCCGGAACATTTTTTGTTTTCGCTTTACCTTTAAAAATTGCTGAGATATGCTGAGAAATTTCAGGGTGGCTGACATTTTGCAACAATCTGATTTTTGTTATGCTGTGTGAGGATTGCGCATGCCTCTTCTTGCTCTAGTAGCGCCCCCTTCTGGAGAAACGAAAGCGCGCAGCAGTAGAACTCAGAATGTCAGCGAAAAAGAACGTCGCTTGTCATAGTAGAAACCAGAATAGTATGAAAATGGCCGTAAATGTTACCGGTCATGTATATTGAATAATATGATTAATCCTCTATGTTGATTTATGTACCTGTGCTTGTCATCCGTCCTCGTCGTGTCAACTTTATGTTACCATATTAAACTTGTGTTCGTCATGAGAACGGTCTGTTTCCTTTAGAACGTCCACACATATAGAACAGCCTTTACTGTGGTGTCAGAATTAAAAGTATGAATAAAGCAGTACTACTTGAGTAGTGATTGAAAGATTACAGTGAAATATTTAGGATAACCTTTATAGAGGTAAGGTATTTTTTTTTAAGCATGGCGGATCAACTCACTAAGCTTAAAAAAAACTAGAGGGGTAATAAAAGCATCTATTACCTCTATTGTTAAAAATATCGAAGATGCATGGGTTTTGGAATCACCGAATTTTGACGAAATAGAAGAAAATTTAGCTCAGCTGGAACAAAAAGGTACGGGAAGATACCCAAATTTTAGCGTTAATTAATGATGAAGATGAAATCGAAAAAGACGCAAAAGCGTCCATCGAATATCATAAAAAAAAATAACTTTATGGAAATTTAGAATTAATAAGAAATTGAAAAATACTAGCAAAAGCCAAGTTTCCCCCGTAACTCACGTCGATAATAAGCACGCAGAAGTAGTTGCGCAATCTGTTAAACTCCCTACCTTAAAGATTGAGAAATTTTACGGCGAAATAAGTAAATTTCACAATTTTTGGAACTCATTCAAAATAGCAGTCCATGATAATGATTCACTGTCAAATATTGAAAAAATGAGCTATTTACAAAGTTATTTAGGCGGTAGCGCGTATAATTCTATTTCCGGGTTTGCGTTATCAGATAAAAATTATTTGGAAGCTATCCAAATTCTGAAGCAACAATTTGGCCGAAAGGACCTTATATTCACGGCACACATAAATACATTATTATCCTTGAAACCCGTATTGAAATTAAATGATGTAATCGCTCTGCGAAAATTATTTGATACCATTGAATGCCAAATAAGAAGTCTCTCAGGTCTTTGGATATTGAATCAAATGGATTTGATAACATGTTGACACCTGTAATTCTTAAATCCCTGCCAAATAATCTTTCGTTAGAATATAATAAGCAATGTATAAAAAATTCTAGTGACACGCAATCAAGTATTGATGATTTGTTATTATTTATTCGTACCGAAATAGAGTCGAGAGAAAAACAAAATTATTTAACTGGTAATTTAGATTACCCAAGGTCAAAACAATCATATAATAATGACTCGCCTGCATTTCGTAGACAAATGTTCGCTAGTGATAGAATTAATTCTGAAGTATCTCATATTTTAGTCAAATCTGAAACCTTTTGTATATTTTGTTCTTGTAATAGTCATTCGACTGAGAAATGTAATAAATTATCCGTTGAGCAGAAAATGGCTAAATTAAGAGCTGAAGGGCGCTGTTTTTTATGCTTAAAGAGAGGTAAACACGTCGCTAAAGATTGTACCATAAAAGATAAAAAATGCACCAATTGCGGCAGATACCATAATGTTACGATATGTAGCTATTTATTTGGAAATGCCAATAAATTTGATAGGGAAGATAATTCGAATTCAAATGAAAAAGCACTCACTGCTACAGTCAAATCGGATGCGATTTTTAATTTGGAAACACCGCGAAAAGAAACGAAATTAATTAAAACATTACCGACAGTAGATATCGAATGTGGTAATAAAATATTACATGGCATAGTCGATAGTGGAACTCAAATTTCTATAATAAAGATTGATTGTGTACCCGAGTACTTTAAAAATCCTTGTGGCACTATAATATTGCAATCTGCATTCGGTCACCAATTGAAAGCTCCTTTAATAAATATTCCATTGAGTATTGCAGTTGATAAATTAAACCCCAAGATATATCCTAATATTATGATAACATGTGCTGTAGTTGATAATTTAATTAATGATTTATTACTTTCTCTTGATACATATAATGAATTGAATGATTTGAATAAATATAATGAAAATGAAAAGGCATTAAGTTGTAATGTTGACGCGATAAGTGACAGTACGAAAGAAACCAGCACTGTAGATCTGTCTGCTTCAATTTTAGACCATGTGTCAGTTGAAAATGCGAATGCAAACGAGAACATATCATACACCTGGTGACGACCCTGATACTTTTATAAATGATTCAGAGAAATTTAAATGGCAACAGAAAAACGACCCTTCGTTAAATCAGTGTTCGACAGCTAACAAAAACGAATTTAATAGATTTTTCGTTCATGAGAATTTCTTATATCACTTGGATAAATTATTTGATGAGACAAAAAATAACCCTAACCCGCGTACTAGTATTACACAATTGATCACGAAAGAAACTAATAATAATGAAAATGGCATATGTACTGTTGCCGATTTAATCGTAATAGAGAGTGGAGATCAAACCGAAACGGAAATTTATTATAAGGAAGAAGATCCCCAAATTAGGCAAGCAGAAGAAATTTTACATAATTCAAAAGATTTAAAAGTCCAAAATTATTTACAGAGTGAACACAATATTATGAAGGATGCTCCCATAGTTAATAATGTAACTTATATTTTCGAATCCTCAAACTATGCAGACACGCCTGATGAAGAAACCGAATACGAAACCGCAAATTATGCTAAAAAGAATGCAAGTGCTTCGGATAAATATTTGATTGCATCAGCAGACATGAAGGAAGAAAATATAAGACGAAGCATAATTTCTGAAAATAAAGATTCAAAAGTTGATGTCACGACAACAGAAGAATTTTACTCTATTTTCAATAATACAATGCCAGAAACACATGATGGAAGTCCCGAATCCAGCACGATTGAATTCAGCGAGAAACGACCTTTTGTTTACGATGAAAATTCTGACTACATTATAGTCAATGGTTGTGTGAAATCACATGAAATAGCAAACAAAGAACCCGATGTATTCCTTAAGTTAAATCATCCTGACAACATGATGTTAGAAAAACGCCAGAAGAGATATGAGAAGATTGATGAGTTTACAGCGACTAAGGAAGTGACGATCGACGAAAATAAAAATGAAACTGAACTTTCTAAAAATTATGATAAAGTGAAAATAAAGGAAACTGTGAAAAAGAAACAGTATACACGTGATGGCTTTCGCCGAATGAACAATACATTTAGTATGGGAAGACGGCGAAAACGAAAAAAAATAAAATTTCTAGATCATGTGGTAGGATCCGGTTTACACGCACCCGATCCCGACAAAGTATCAGCGTTACAAAACTTAGAAGTTCCCAAGTCAAAGAAAGATGTCAGAAGCATATTAGGTCTTTTATCTTACTATCGATCCTATGTTCCTTCATTCTCCGACATAGCTCGTCCATTGATTGAACTTACGAAGAAACGTGCCCCTAATGAAGTTACCTGGTCTGAGGATTGTGACAAAGCCTTTTTTGAGTTGAAACAGGCGATCAGTAAATCACCCATCTGTTATTCCCCGAACTTTCAGAAACCATTTATTATACATGCAGATGCTTCTTCTTTTACAATAGGCGCTTGTCTATCTCAAAAAGATGAAAATGAACAAGAGCATCCCATTGCTTTTACAAGTAAAAAGCTCTCCAAATGCCAAGAGGGTTATGCTACCATCGAAAAGGAAGCTTATGCTGTTATCTTCGCCCTGAAAAAGTTCGAACACTATATTTATGGTTCGCACGTAACTGTGGTGAGTGACCATAATCCTTTGAAATTCCTCACAGACTGTGCACCTCAAAGTGCGCGCCTTCAAAGATGGGCTCTTGCACTGCAGCGTTTTCAAGCCCAAATAACGTACCGACGTGGGAAACTCCACGCGAATGCTGACTCTCTAAGTAGGCTACATGCCTCACATTGGACTTAAAAACTTTGAACATTCTCTTTTTTTTTGTGTTACAAGTTTGAACTTAAAAACTTTAACTTTATCCTAGAACTTTAAAATATTAGTATTAGTGTTATAGTGTATTCTGTTTGTTTATTTTCTTTGATATTCTTTAAGTGTTTGAATTTTTGTATTAATATGTTTTACTTGTTTGTTTAGATATTTACTAGACATTGATTTGTCTCAAAAGACTAAATCAAATTCTCGAGGGGGGGGAGGTGTGAGGATTGCGCATGCCTCTTCTTGCTCTAGTAGCGCCCCCTTCTGGTGAAACGAAAGCGCGCAGCAGTAGAACTCAGAATGTCAGCGAAAAAGAACGTCGCTTGTCATAGTAGAAACCAGAATAGTATGAAAATGGCCGTAAATGTTACCGGTCATGTATATTGAATAATATGATTAATCCTCTATGTTGATTTATGTACCTGTGCTTGTCATCCGTCCTCGTCATGTCAACTTTATGTTACCATATTAAACTTGTGTTAGTTAATAATAGTCATAACCACTAGAACAATAAAGTTGGAAGTAAGTATCAATCATGAAATGTCGCATGAATAAAAATAAATAGTAATTTAAAAGTACATATTGAAAAATAAACATGATTCAAACTGCTACAATCATTTAACAAAAGCAGTAAAAACTCGCTTATAGTTATATTCAACATGAGAAATATTTTGAATGTTCATCAGTACGTTTGTCCATCATTACAACTTTAAAGCCAAAATTAAAAATCTGAAATTGACAAGTATTAATCTTGGACTAAATAAAAATAGTAAATGGCTGAAGGAAAATAGTAACTCCTACAGTTTTATTCTAATTCTTCAATTATATTATGTTTAATAATAAAAGTTAAAGTATAATTATCACTTTATCAAAAGAAAAAAAAGAAAAAAGAAAGAAAGAAAGCTAGTATATAAAGTTTATACTGTTTCTAAAGTCTATACTCAAGCAAAAAATAGAATAAATGGTTTTATTAGTAGTAACATATGCAATAATTCAAAAATAATTATATATGGCACAATAAACGTTTTTAATTCTCATCAATACATTTTGTAACACGAAGACGCGGTGAAATATGCTCTCAAAAAGATTGAATAAAATACTCTACAAAAAAAAAAAAATAAATAAATAAATAAATAAATAAATAAATAAATAAATAAAAAGATTAAACAAGGCATAAAACTAGAATTTTCTAACGGAGAATGTTTTTTTCTAACGTCAAGTTTCCTGAAAGTGGCGTTAAATTTGGTTGGAACTCATGCATGCTATAAACTAAAACCTTGCAGATCTTTTTTGAAATTTTAAAAGAAACCTATATACCGGGTGGACGGACTGTTAAATGGACGCACTGTTTTTAAAATTCCATAACTTCCAAACGGTGACATACATTACAAAATTTCGTGCAGGAGAGTAATGTATGGTGTCATGAGTTTTTTACTATGGTAAAGGAGTAACAATTCCCGGCTTTAATTTCAAATAGCAGTAATAGATGGCACTGAAAGCATTAGGCCAAAATTGAAATCACCCAGAATTGATGCGAAGGAAGGACGTTAAATATATGAAGTATGTATCATTCGTCAATACAAACTTGTTCAAATGGAAACAATGGAACAAAATTGTATTGGTGAATGAAACCCACTCCATATATTTAACATCCTTCCTTCCCATCAATGCTTGTCGATTTCTGCTTCTGCCTCGATTGAATGTCTATTTCTCGCAGCGCCATCTATTGTTGGTAATTCGAACTAAAATCAGGAATCATAGTATAAAAACTCCTGACATCTTACATAAACCCCCAGCAAGCCTTTTTTATTACCTGTCACCGTTTGCAAGTTATCGAATTTTATTATCAGTCACTCCATTTTAGAACACTCGGTATCTCCATGAACACAAGTGCTGCACTTACACAAATGAACACAAATGCTATACAGGATCAACATAATCATGTACTACAACTACAGATCATTTTGAGCTTTTTCTGATACAGGGTGATAGTACACATTAATTTTTATACTCCGTTTGCTGTCGGACCCTTATTTTCCCACGCCACTAAATCGTCAATGAAAAATATGTGGTCAAACATCTTCTTTACATTCCCGAAATTCAACAACAATTCGTGAAGAATTTCTCTAGATTTCCGACAAAGCGTCAAAAATCGAAAATGTGCAGATACTTTTCACAAAATAGTGTATATACCAGGTGCGCTAAAAGTTCGTTATAACTTTAAGAAGTCATTTTCATTAATGAGAAAAAAAGAAGCTAAAAACTGCAGTTTATAAGAATGGGATTAGAGGGATATCTGATTTTTTTAATAACAAAAAAAAATTGGTTCGGAAATTACCGATAGATGACGCTGCATGCATAATATAAAATATATTCAAATGGTCTCAATCTATACATTAATTAATATGACCCTGTAAAAGATTAACTTATAAGTCAATCTTAATTATTATATTGTAATTCTACTATTTTACTATGATTTATTCTTTATTATTATATATGTGTATGGTTATTCGTAACTGACATAATGGTTATATAACGCAATATTAATGAAACTATTAATGACTCTCCGGAGATGTATTGCTCCTATATTGTTTCATAGGGGTATTATATACACGATTTAGAGATATAGGTTTATTGGAAAATGTATTGAGATGCATATAAAGTTAATAAAGCTCTAATATAGAACTGTACAAATTGCAAAGGTTAAAAAAAAAATTAATTAAAACAACTGTTACATGCGATTCAAACTGTCATTATTGCAAAATAAATATTCATTTAAAAAATCATGTAATGATACTTTTACAGGCATTCTCGATACATTTCAATATGTAAAAAACATCCATTTGCCAAGCATGTTTACAACTATTTTCATTTGTCTAATAAATTATATGTTAAATTTAATATACGCCGGTACATTAATATCAATTATTTAAATTTTATAATGTATCTGGTGACTAACAAGTAAAATATTTGGCCATATAACAATTTTCTTCATTGCATTATTTCACCAATTATATGATTTTTCTTTCCCTGAGTCAAAATTTTATTTTAAAAATTCTAATATACTAAAAATACTATCATTTATTGCAAACAAGAAGAAGATAAATTAAGTTTAAAGACAGCCTCAATTAAAAGATTACAGCTTCGAATTAAATTAATGATAAAGTACGCTTTATTTTATTGGACATAAAAATGGTCTACATCTATGAATTTATTCCTTCGGCATGCTAAAATATGCAGATCCGTTCAGAACATCATATTACATTTACTCCATGCGACCTTATAGACATAAATTTGGCAAATAAATAATGATTATGTAACGTAGTATTTATGTAATAGCTCACGATTCTGAGAATATGTATTGCCCCTATTATATTTAATAGACTTTATATCTTCGCTGTTATTATTCAACTGTGCAGGAAAGTATATTAGCATGTATAATAAATTAATAAAGTTTCATTATGGAGATAGAATTTCTGAAAGTTAAACTGATTTTCTTCAAATTTAATCGACTATTACATGCGATTTAACTTTTTATAATTGTAAAACAAATGATATTTAAATACAGGATGTAAGCAGAGCCTCATTACCACAAAGGCTATCTTCAAACTGAAAATACATGTATTTTTGAATATTAATTGTTTTCTTATTTAAGCGCAGATATTCTGTGATAAATAAGGCGAAATTACTATTATGAAAAAAGGGTTTAGGTTTTCCCTTTTAGTGACAAGTTCGGATCTAAGAATAATTCCTATGTACAACATATTTTCAAATAATTGAATTTCTGTAGTAAATTAGACATTAAATTTAATATAAATTTCCATTTGTTAATTAATAGGAATTACTTGAATTTTATAATGGTCATTAACAAGTATTTCGGCATATAATAAATGCATTGCAATATTTCCCCGTATTCATGTATTTTGTCCTTTTCCTAGGTAAAGTTTAAAAAAAATCCACCTAACAAAATTATCGTTTATTTGAAGATAAAAAAGGGAAAATAAGTTTTAAATAAATATGAATTAAAATATTACAGCATATAATTAAACTAATGATAAAGATAACATTATTTTATAAGACAAAGCAATGCATATTCATTACTATGGCGTCGTGAGTTATTCATGTCGGTTCCGAACCCCATATTATTCATTTACTCTAGAAGATCTTATACACATAAATTTGGCATATAAATGGCCGAATAGATGATTATGTAACGCAATATTAGTGTAACAGTTTACAATTATCATGATATGCATTGTCCCTATTATATTTAATAGGCTTTTATATCACCGCTTTCATTATGAAACTTTATCGGCAAATGTATTAACAAGTAAAATAGGTTAATGATGATACATTATGGAGTTATACAAATTGCGAAAGTTAAATAAATTTGCATCAAACTGAAATGAATATTATACGCAAATAAGCTTTTCATTAGTGGGAAATAAATCACATAATTTTTGTAAGCTGTTTAGCAAAGCAGTCGATAATATACAGTGAAAAATATTATGCTTATTTTTCCTTGTATTTTACAAATTCTAATTGAAAAATGAAAATCCATTATGTTATTAAAGTGTTAAGTTAATAATGCCCTTAAAAAGATAGCGTAAAATAATTCTCATATTTCGTTTTAATTTTTTCCGAAGAAATAAATTTATCCTGTGTTCTATTTAGTGTAATATTTATATATTTTTACCCCTTGTAAGTAAAATTATCATTTAAAAAAATAGATAATTTTAACAAAACGATCATTTATTTAAAATAAAAGGAAGGGATAAACGTTGAAAACTAAATGATTGAGATTTTAAAAAAATATTTTTAACTTATTATTATGTAAATTGCACATTATTTTAATTGAGAAAGGAATAAAAATTGTCTTTTAAACTCAGAATGTAAGATTGATTTCTTTATTCAAAATGTTTAAAGATAATTTACCTTCTGTAATAACTTACAGATGATTAAAATCAGTAGGTTTCTCTATGATTCACAAGGCATGTTATTTAAACACCAATTGTTTAAATTTGCATTGTCCTGGTGATTTATAATATAAATGAATTGGAAACAGAAATTACCGTATAGTCCAGGTACTAGGACTGAAAAAACTGCAAATCATGATACAGTTATACCGTTTGGTCAGTATCACTCTATATTAATACAAAGCATATAAGAAGGAGAGGCATCGCGTAAAGTCGGGGGAATTCAAGATGGCGGCTGTTATTCAAAATGGCGTCATTTTCTGGATTTAGTGCAATTTCGTTTCTATTCATCGTATAAAAGCATGTTTGATGAAAATTTAGATGTTTTTGGATAAAAAATATTATTTGTAACACTTTACAGCACAGTCGAAAAGTATTAATGGATTCAGTTTGCAAGTTTGTCTGTCTGTATGGTCGTCTGTCTAGTCGCGCACTTACTCAAAAAAAAAATAACCGGATATCCAGATAATTAAAATATGGTATTGTAGTATACCGTAACAAGTTCGGTATTCATTTTCAAGTGTGCATCATTCATAGTTCATTTACAGGGGCAATCAAAAGTATTCCGTTACATTATGGTCTGTAGAAGAAAATCGCTTGCAATGTGTTTTAATGATGTTATATTCTTTGTAACATATTCAAATTAATATACATCAGTGCGGTGCAGTACAAGATACTTACTGTAGAATATGCAGTGAATAGCAGTTTTCGTTCATTTACAGGGGGTCACAAAATAATACGGTTACCGTTACATTAATGTCTCCGAGCACAGTGCCTTTATAACTTGTGTATAAATTCTATAGATCTTCAGCTAAATCGATTGTTATTAATTTAGGTGCTAGGTATGAAATAACAGCAATTTGTAATAATAATATCCCTATTGGTCAGTATTTTCTTTATATTAAAACAATGCATATAAGAGAGGCATAATGAAATGTCGTAGGAATTTAAGATTTAGGCTGTTATTTAATTTTTTCCGTTTTCGTAAACACAAGTTTCGTAAATGGTACAGATACTGACACTGAATATTTACAAAATTCATCTTTATCACGCGTTTCAGTATATCATCGTGCATCGTGCTATAAAACTATATATAAAACAGATCTTTCATAAACAAAAATCTTTTCATTTCAATTGTCAGATTGATCGTCTGCGCACCAAAGAGTCTGAGAGTAGAGTAAGAAATCGCAACATTAAAATGAAATATGTGATGGAATTTTGGATCAAAACCCCATATTGAATACATCTCATTTTGGGTGGTGCCTCGTCAACAGAATTACATTGTAATAAATATATAAATACACACTACCTTGTATATTTATATAAAAGAAAATGTTATTATATGACGATTTGCAATTCTTTCATATCTAGCAAAGTTCAAAAACACATTATATAATTAAAAACGCGCATAGACAGCACTATATTACTCTGTGAGCCCCTGTAAGTGAACGAAAACTGCTATGCACTGCATATTCTACAGTAAGTATCTTGTACTGCACAGCACTGATGTATATTAATTTGAATATGTTATAAAGACTATAACATCATTAAAACACATTGCAAGCGATTTTCGTCTACAGACCATAATGTAACGGAATACTTTTGATTGCCCCTGTAAATGAACTATGAATGATGCACACTTGAAAATGAATACCAAACTTGTTACGGTATACTACAACACCATATTTTAATTATCTGGATATCCGGTTATTTTTTTTTTCGAGTAGACAGAGGACAGGCAAACAGGCAAACTGAATTCATAAGTACTTTTCGACTGTGCTGTAAAGTGTTAAAAATAATATTTTTCATCTAAAAACATCAAAATTTCCATCAAACATGCTTTTATACGATGAATAGAAACAATATTGCACTAATTCCTGAAAATGACACCATTTTGAGTAACAGCCGCCATCTTGAATTCCCCCGACCTTACGCGATGCCTCCCCTTCTTATATGCTTTGTATTAATATAGAGTAGATACTGACCAATCTGTATAACTGTATCACGATGTGCAGTTTTCACCTTATTTTTGTCGTGTAGCACTTGGACTATTATTCACATAGCAACATTTCATACATTTATATGTGTTTTCTTCCCAGAATTCCACTTTTTCATTCGAAAGTTCATTAAAAAAGTGCATTATCCAAACAAAGTTAAATGCGATGATTAATAATATTATATATAAAATATAAAATAACAGTAATTAAAACGTTACAAAATCTGTTTAAACTAATAATAAATACAGATTATTTTATAGAACAAACAATTACAAATAATGCGCATCTATAACTTTATTAGCATGGTTCTCTAATATATTCATATCTATTAAGCGCATCACATTATATATTTTTCTGTAATTTCTTATAACAATACAATTTTATTTATAATTAACCTAAGTAACCGGTAATACAATGTTAATGTAACAGTTCACAATTCTCAAGATATCTATTCCCCGTATTATATATATATAACTCCAGTTACTCGCAGCTTTCCGCTTTAGCAAAGCTTCAGCCATCTATATTGTGCTCAGTGATGTTTCTTAGCAACGGGCTAAGATTGCCGTTTTCTCACTTGTGTTTAGCTTTCTGACACTTATAAATAGTTATAAAATATACCTTACTATAAAATCAAAGTATTTACAAGAATAGCCGAATTTATATAATGTATCATTATTTAAAAACTCTTCATTATAAAATATTTTACCCCACTCAACAGTACTAAACTCAATAAAACGCTCCATTTTCCACGACTTTAAATGTATTAACATGCATAATAATGATCAAAGATACATTTGGGAGAACAATTTACGAAATTTAAAGAAATTTGCATCATTGAATAGTAAAGAGGAGTTAGCTTTTCATTAATATATAATAAATCGGTAAAATGTGAATATAACTCGGGCTAAATTTATTAAACACTATTTATTAATTAATAAACGCCCACCACCCTTAATTTTTTCCTAATTTTAATATCAGTAGATTCGGAAATAAGAGGAGGTGGGGGGACATATTTTCCTAGTATACTTTCAGCGATATCTCTGAAAATATATTACCTAAATTTAAGCAAATATATTTTTGAGTTCGATGTTATGAGATCTTTCGAACGATACCTTACAAGACATATAATTTTTTTTAAAGTAACTTAATTAATATATCGGCTAATTACCGACATTTTGTTTTCGAAAATCATTATCAAATATCCTTGGATAATTCTGCGTCGATAGATACATCGAGCGCCGCCAACTCCACCGCTCACCGCCCGAAAAGTAAAGTTTGTGTGTAACCGAAAGATGCGTTTTTCTCAAGAACTATGTCACCTAGGAAAATCGCTATAGTTTTCCTGCAACGTTTAGATACACGATAAACTAACGACATACACGATAAAAAAAACTCCACACGATAAACAATTTCTTTTTCAAGTAGCTTAATAAGCCCCTAAATTTTTCCTAAACATATTTGTGAATAGCTAATAATCTGGAAATATATGGGTATTAACATTATAAATTTCCCTAGTTTGAACTTTCCACGTCCATAGTTTATGAGAAAAAATCCCTGATGGCTCGGCCTACAGGCACAGGTAGATTTCGAAGACGCAGACCGTGAGGCACCTGTTTGTCGGGAATTGCGGAAGAAATGACCTTTTTGCGATGATGCTGCAGTTGAAACCGCATACTTCGAAACCAAACTTGTTTGCAGGCGAAGCCAGCAAGGATTATTATTATTATTATTATTATTATTTTGCTATAAGAGTTGGTCCTTTAAAAAACATGTCAATATAAAAGTTTTAGATAATATAAGGATTTATAATAAATTTAAGCGATTTGAAATCTTGGGAATTGACGAAGTTATGAATTTTTTTCTTCTAAAACCCCCCTTCCCTCCCCCCTTAAGGCAATTTTTAATTATATCAAAAATCTGTCATACATAAGTTTTTGGCCCTGTTCGTAGAAGTAATAATAACTTTAAACGGATTCGATACGTATCATAATTAAGAAATTATGGTTTTTTTTTCTGTTTTCACAAAAAGCCCCCCCATCCTCCCCCCTGGTTCGATTTTGCCCATTAACGAACTTGACCGAGATTTTATGCCCCTTGATTTTATGTATCAGTTTCGAAAAGATGCGGAAGTTGGAACCGCCTACTTCGAAAAATAACTTGTTTGCAGGCGGAGCCGGCAGGGATTTTTTTTGTTTTTAATTTTTTTTGCTATAACGGTTGGTCCTATAAAAAACTTGTCAATATAAAAGTTTTAGATAATACTAAGAGGATTAATAATAAATTTACGCGGATTTGATATATTGTGAATTGACGAAGCTATGATTTTTTTTCTTCTAAAACCCCGCTTTTTTCCCCCCTTGGGGCCATTTTTAATTATATCAAAAATCTGTCATACATAAATTTTCGGCCCTTTTCCTAGAAGTAATAATAACTTTAAACGGATTCGATACGTATAATAATAAAGAAATTATGAGGGTATTTCTGTTTTCACAAAAAGCCCCCCATTTCCCCCCCCTTGGTTCGATTTTGCCCATTAACGAACTTGACCGAGATTTTATGACCCGTGACTTTATGTATCAGTTTGGAAGAGATTTATGTAGAATTTTTCGAGTTATCGTGGTCAGAAAAAAGTGACATAGATAGATAGATAGATAGATAAAATTTTGAACTGGGGGTGGTTTTGGGTTCTGGGAGTCATGATCGGCGTAGATCTGCAAAAATTTTTCAAAATTTCCAACTTAGGTGAGAATGTAATAGGTAGTATTTCTTACGAAATCTACCTAAAAGGGATTTGACAGATGGACAGACAAACTTAGGAGTGATCTTATAATGGTTCCGTTTTTACTTTTAGGTAGCTTTCAATACAAAAATGTATAAAGCTACCTATTGCAGCCGTTCGGAGGAAAGCAGTTCCAGAAAATTTCGATATATTTTCACCGATCATGACCCCCAGACCCCAAAACCACCCTCCGTTCAAATGTTGATTTATATATATAGATATATCCATATATATATATATATATATCTGACTTATGTCATACGATAACGCTCGTATTTATAAATCAATTTTGATGAAACTAATTGTGTGTATTAAACTAACCAATGTCTCGACAGAGTTCATTGGCCAGCTTGGTCCGACATTTTGTTTCAAGATGGCGGCCATTTAAAAATTTAAAACTAAAATAAATATACAAAAAAGTTAAAAAATCAAATTTATTTTTTAATTACGTGTTAGGCCTTGATACAAGGATTCCAGAGCATTTTTTGGTTTACCTCTATCTCAAAAAATGGCTGAGATAGAGCAGTTTGAAATTCTAGGGTGGCTGACATTTCGAAACAAAACAGCACATTAACGGGATTACTCGCAAATTATTTTCTTTCATTGTTGTAATAATTTTCCCAATCACACGCATAAAACTATATATTCATATCCGTTAGCGCCAAAATTGGCGACATTGGCGACATTTGGCGAAATATCGCCAAAATTGGCGACCAAAATAAGTCTTCATAAATGAAGCCAATTTAACTATTGCTCAATAATTTGGCGAATTTCTTATTTAAATTCAGTATTAACGAATCTTTTGTAAACGTTTCTTTGCATTTTAACTTGCTGTTTTCGAGTAACATTAGCTAAAATTTTAAAACGAAGATATAGGAAAGTTACCTTCTCCTCCCGGTACAGGCCGGAAGGACTTTTTAATTTCGGAACATCAGATATATATCAGATATAATTTTTCAGATATTAAAACATTTTATTAAGATGCCAGAAAAAATATGTCATTACCTTCATATTTAATGTATTTCTATAACTAATTTACTAAAAATGAAAGAAAGGTTATTAAATCATTAACGCAATGAATACTTATAAACCTTAAATAGTCAACATAAAATACATTCTTATTTCATTCTGACGCAATGCCATTTATTTAAAAAAAGAATTTGCCTAACCAGCTAATTTTATAATGATAAATTTGATGAAACATTTGACAAAGGCAGACTATTATATATATTAGTATAAAAACTTACTTCGATGTGGCGAAAATCCTTACACAAAACATCGTTTACTTTTGCGCCATGTATTAATTAATAATTAGATTTTCATAGTCTATGTACTTATTACAGCAAATGTAGCCATGAACTGTACTTTCTACTTGGTAATTAAGTGACAATTCACACATTTCTATTCATAGAAAAAGAAAAATGTCTGGAATTTGTGTAAGTATATCTGTTGATTAATGGTAAATAAAATTGGACATAGTATTAACTGTACATATTACTATAATTCATGCATTTTATTTCATTACAGAATTCTCTTTTAATATATTAGAGATTTATTTAAAAAATATAGCACTCTAACTAAAAGTAGGTGTAATTTATTTCAAACTAGATAAAAAGGAAATTACGTTTTAAAAAAGCCTCAATTAAAATGCTACACAATTACTTTCAGCCAGGGCTATTCAAACTTTTGGCTTCTTTCGGCTGCATTTGAGGAAAAATCTGTCAGGGGTCGCATTTGAGTGAAAAAATGTTCCTTGGGCCTCGCCTACAGTGTACTAATATTAACTTTACGCTCAGAAAACGTGTACTTTCATACGCATTATAATTATTAGAAATTGATATTCAGGTCATCTTCTATTTTATTTTAATAAACGGGGAAATTGTGGACGTTCTGATATTTCATAAATTGTAATTGTCCGATGTTGTGAAGTTTACTACTGATTTTAGCGCATTCACCCAATTTTCAATGATGCTGTTGGTCAAAGATACACTTTGCAGTTTCAAAGACAATCATATAATAACAAAACGGCATTAAAATGTTACAGAATTACTTTCATACAGGGCTGTTCAAACTTTTAGCTTCTTCGGGCTGCATTTGAGGAAAAAACTGTCAGGGGTCGCATTTGAGTGAAAAAATGTTCCTTGGATCTCGCAAACATTGTACTAATAATAACTTTTATGCTCAGAAAACGCGTACTTTTATACGCATTGTAATTTTCAGAAATTGAGATTCAGGTTATCTCCCACTTTATTTTATTAAACGGGGAAATTGTGGGGTTCTCATATTTCATAAACTGTAATTGTCCAACGTTGTCAGTTTTACTACTTATTTTAGCACATTCACCCAATTTCCAATGATTCTGTTAGTCAAACAAATACTTTGCACTTTCAAAGGAAATAAGATAATAACATAACGGTATTTTTCAAAACAAAAATTAGATATATTTTGTCATTAGACATACTCTGATTCGAACTCTTTATATCTCCATTATCTCTGACATACTTTTTCTAACATATGATATAATATCATGCGCCAGCAAGGCTCCCGTAACATTTTCAATAAAGGTATTCTGGGACCAAAAAAATTGAAAAACATTAAAATGTAAATATTTTAAGGAAATGTTCGATACTCTGCAGGGACGCATTCACTACAGTACTATGCCGCATGCGGCCTGTGGATCGCGGATTAGATAGCCCTACTTTAAATTAAAAGACATATTTTTTTACCGTACAAAGAGGCACAAATAGCAAGCATCCTTAATTTTATTACCATGAAGTACTGAATTTTACTCAAATTTTCATATTCTTTTATAATACGAGGCTATACGTTTCTGTATAAGTTCCTATAATCGTAAAGATTTACTTTCAAATAAACAAAATAACGCTTGTGTAATACAACATTAATACAACAGCTCATAATTATCTGGAGACGTAATTAATTTCCCTAGTACATTTTACAGGGCTTTTAGCACATATTCGTCTTTGTGATACAGCTTTAAAAATTATGAACATTAAAGAGATTTGCTTCTAACTGAAAAGAATATTACGCATGATTAAGCCCTTTCCTGATTAAAACCCATAATTCCCTTATTTCAAACCAGATATACATTTTTTAAATGCATCCTACAAATAAATTTATCTTAGATGTTATAACACTACTGTTTATTTCAAAATAGAGGCAAAGGAAAATTGGTTAAAAATAGCGTAAATTAAAATGCATAATTCTTTTAAGTTAAACATAAAACCCACATTATTTTATCCGACAAAGGAGTAGAAATTGTAAACATGTTTAATTTTATTACCATGATGCCCCAAAAGAATCATACTCGTCTAGAATACTACGTAATACATTTTCTGCATAAGTTTCTATAATCATACAGATTGTCTTATAAATAGCTGTAATAACGGTTATCTAACGCAATATTAATGTAGCAGTTCATGATTCCCGGAAGATGCATTGTTCCTATTATGTTTTATAGGGCTTTTATGTCTTCGCTTTTATAATTCAGTTTCACCGAAAACTGTATTAATATTCAAAATAGGTTAATGAGAATACATTATGCAGAGACAAATTACAAAATTAAACTAATTTGCGTTAAATTAAAATGACTTCTATACGTGATTCAGCTTTTCAATATTGTGTTAGCTATTTAACGTACATACTTTTAAAAGCAGGATGTAAGGTGTAAGTGTTGTATTTATTCACACAACATGTTTAAAGCTACACTGCTGGACAAAATTATAAACTAAAGAAATTTTTATTTTACCTTAATCATAAATTAGCTCAGCTTAATTTTGCTTTAATAAATTAATGATTTATTAGAAAATTACTTCTAAATATCTAAATTTACTATGTCTCATAATTAAATAAAAAAATAATAATAATGTTAATCAGAAAATGCACAATTTTAAAAATTTAGTATTACGTGAAATCAGGACAAAATTATAAACTGAAACGTATAAATTTCTGAATTGTGATATTTTTTATTCAAATAAATTCATTTCGTGATTTAAAAGTAATCAATGTTGCTATTAATCGCAGTTATTTTCTTTATTTTTCACAAAAAATTGTCGAACGATCAAATTCTAATTTATTATAAAAATTTTTAGAGTATGAAATTTTAGATTGGGATATTTTTTCTTTGCATAAATGAATTTTGTGATTAAGAAACTAATCAGTGTTGCATTAGCAATTGCTGTTACTTTCTGAACAAAAATAATATAAGGAAAGAATTGTTCTCGTCATAAAGAATCAATTAGGCAAATTTTATTATATTTTTGCATTATGAGGTTTCTGAAACCGCTTTTACTGTTTTACAATGATTTCATATGTACAAAGGGCATTCCATAAAACCTGAGTTATTTTGTTACGTAGTTGCAACACCGCAAAAACAAAAAACAAAACTGCAGGCGAGTTTTTCACACTGTTAACTGTACGTTTATCAATATTCTAAACTAAGCAGACGATTTTATTTTCCTAGTTTCGTGCTTATTTAAAGAACTACTCTTATTTGCCTACGGAAATGGAAGAGTAAAAAACTAAATGCGCTGTACCATAAAATTTTGCTATCGTTTGGGCAAAACGGCTGCAGAAACAGTTAAGTTAATGAAAGACAAATGTTTTGGTGAGTCTACGATTTTTAGATGGTATGGTGATTTCAAAAAAGGATGTTTGTCTGCAGAACTGGTTCCTAAGCCTGGCCGACCAGAAAGTGTTGGGAATGATCGAAATGTTAACCCTGTGTTGGCAATCTTGCAACAAAATCGGTGAATGACATGTAAGGAGATAGTAGCATAAACTAATATTTCGAAAGCGTCGATATTTCGCATTCTACACAAAAATTTGCAGCTTCGCCATGTTTGTTCCAGGTGGGTCCCTCATCACCTTACTAACGAACAAATGCAAACAAGAATTCGCCAATGTTGTGAGTGAAAACAGACTGGATGTTGTCCGGGTGGCTTAAATGGCAAAGAACTTGGTACGCTATACCAAGGTATGCGAGTTCGATCACCGGCCTGGACATTTTTCGCTCTGTTAGTTGTACGCTGTGTAGCAAAGTGAAATTTCACATCCTTTGTTAGTGTCATTATTTCCGGCGTAGTTTCATCCCCGCTTAAAATTTAATTGGATATAAATAAATTTTATTTTAAAAAGCATGTAATGACGATTCTAAAGACATGTACAGATACATTTAAATATGTAAAAATAATTCCTTTGCCCAGTTATGTTTACAACTATTTCTCTAATAAATTAGATATTACATTTAATAAATTCCGGTATATTAATAAATATCAATTATTTAAAGTTTATAATGCATCTTTCCAAGTAAAATATTTGGACAAAACAATTTTCTGCATTGCATTATTTTAACAATGATGTAATTTTTCATTCACTAAGTCAAATTTTCAATTTTTAAATTGTAATATACTAACAATACTATTAACAATAATATATTAACAATAATATTTAAATAACAGTAGTATATTTAACAATACTATTATTTATTGCAGACTAGAGGGAGATGAATTGCGTTCAATGACAGCATCAATTAAAATATTACAGCATTGAATTAAACTAATGATAAAGAGCGCATTATTTTATTGGACATAAATATGTTTTATATATATGAATTTATTCCTTCGGAATACTAAAATATGCATATCTGTTCAGAACACGATATTATACATTTACTCCATACGACCTTACAGACATAAATTTGGTAAATAAATAACCGAAATAATGATTATGTAACGCAATATTTATGTAATAGCTCACGATTCTCAGGGTATGCATTGCCCCTATTATATTTAATAGACTTCATATCTTTGCAGTTATTATTCAATTGTACCGGAAAATATATTAACATGTAAAGCAGATTAATAAAGTTACATTATGGATGCAATTTTGGAAAGTTAAACACATTTTCCTCACATCTAATCAGGTTTTACATGCGATTTAACTTTTACTTACGCATCATACGTAGTATTGGGTAAGTCTTGTAATAGTTTTGAGAAAAAAAAATTTGCTGTCCATCTGTCTGTGTGTGTGTGTCTGTAAACGCTCTATCTCCCAAACAAATTGAGATAGAGACTTGAAATTTGGTATGTATTTAGTATGTAATAATGGGAAGAAGCCTGTTTAATTTCAATAACCTCGATTAAACGTAACTATTTTTTTCGGACTCTCGAAATATGCGTTCTGATAAAATGTATATAAAAATTTTCGAAATTGTTTATTTTAAGGAATAAATATAAAAGACAATAAAAAAAAACAAATTTTTCATAAAGAATGAAGTCAATCGGATAATGAGTTGCCGAGATATTTGTAATCATAATTTCCGCACTTTTCGAATTTTCATGACCCTGTATTTCATTCAAATTTCAATTTAAAAATATATTTTAAATGGAAATGAGACACTTAATCCGACGCAGTAAACCGTTAGTTAATTTGATTATCATCTTTGGACTTATAAGGATGTTTCTTTTACGCAATTCAGGCATAGAGCATTTAAAGTTTATGACGTCATCAAGCCACGATTTTATTTGAAATGATATGCATTTTATAAATAGTTTACACATGTTTCATTTTCATATTTTATATTATGCATAGCCGTGATGGGTATGTATTACGGTGGCCTCCAATGACTAGTTTATAATTCTAAAATGAATGATATTTAAATACAGGATATAAGCAGAGCCTCATTAACACAAAGGCTAACTTCAGCCTAAAAGTACATATATTTCTGTATATTAATCGTGGTCTTATTTAATCGCAGAATTTCTGTGATAGGCGAGATTACTAATCGGAAAAGGGGTTTAGGTTTGTCCTTTTAGTAGTCAAGGTTCGGATCTAAGAGTAATTCCTGTGTATAACATATTTTCAAATAATTGAATTTCTATAATAAATTAGACATTAAATTTACTATAATCTTCTATTTGTTAATTAATAGGAATTACTTGAATTTTATAATGGACCTGTTCATTAACACATAATTCGGCATATCATAAATGCTTTGCAATATTTCCCGTATTCATGTATTTTGTCCTTTTCCTGGGTAAAGTTTAAAAAAAATCCACCTAACAAAATTATCATTTATTTAAAGATAAAAGAAGTGAAAATAATTTTAAAGAAGTATCAATTAAAATATTACAGCATAAAATTAAACTAATGACAAAGAGAACATTATTTTATAAGACAAAGAAATTCATATTCATTACTATGACATCGTGAGTTATTCATGTCAGTTCCGAACCCGATGTTACTCATTTACTCTAGAAGATCTAATACACATAAATTTGGCATATAAATGGCCGAATTAATAATTATGTAACGCAATATTAGTGTAACAGTTTACAATTCGCATGATATGCATTGTCCCTATTATATTTAATAGACTTTTATATCACCGCTTTCATTATGCAATATTATCGGCAAATGTATTAACAAGTAAAATAGGTTAATGATGATACATTATGGAGTTATACAAATTGCGAAAGTTAAATAAATTTGCATCAAACTAAAATGAATATTATACGCAAATAATCTTTTCATTAGTGGAAAATAAATCACATAATTTTTGTAAGCTGTTTAGCAAAGCAGTCGATTAATATACAGTGAAAAATATTACGTTCATTTATCCTTGTATTTTACAAATGCTAACTGTAAAATGAAAATCCATTATATTATTAAAGTGACGTGAGAAATAATGCCTTTCAAAAAATAGCGTAAAATAATTCTCTTATTTCTTTTTAATTTGGCCAAAGAAATAAATTTGTGCTGTGTTTTATTTAGTGTCATATTTTTATATTTTTACCACTTGCATGTAAAAATACCAATTAAAAAATTGATAATTCTAACAAACCGATCATTCATTTAAAATAAAAGGAAGGGATAAACGTTGAAAACAAACTGATTGAGGATTTAAAGAATTATTTTAAACTTATTATTATGGCGAATAGCACATTATTTTAATTGAGAAAGGAATAAAAACTGTCTTTTAAACTCAGAATGTAAGAGTGATTTCTTTACACAAAATGTTTAAAGTTAATTTACTTTCTGTAATAACTTACAGATGATTAAAATCAATATGTTCCTCTATTATTCATAAAGCATGTTATTTAAACACAAATTGTTTAAATTTGTATTGTCCCGCGATTTATAAATAAATGATTGGAAACAGAAATTACCTTATTCACATTGCAACATTTCATGCATTTATATATGTTTTTCTTCCCAGAATTCCACTTTTTCATATGAAAAGTTCATTAAAAAAGAGTTCATTATCAAAACAAAGTTATCATATAAATAGGATGATTAATAATATTATATATAAAATATAAAATAACAGTAATTAAAACTTTACAAAATCTGTTTAAACTAATAATAAATGCATATTATTTTATTGAACAAAGAATTACAAATAATGCAGATTTATAACTTTACTGGCTTACCACCGCCCGGTGTTGCCCGTGTCCGTGATAATAAATTAAAAGAAAAACATCAAGTTTTTATTATTTTCTATCTTTAACCCGATTTTGTACGAAATTATATTTTAAAATAAAAAATTCGCGAAAACTTATTGATAAAAGCGATCATTTTATTGTTTTTATATGTAGGGTCGTTTCATAGTTTTAAAATAAAACGTTGTTATTGTCCGAACTCTTTGTAATCTTTATTGGAGATAAATAAAACGGTTTTACAGCCAGTGTAAGAATTTCGTGAACAAATATTGTGATCTATTTGCAAAAAAATGTTTTATTCTCGCTATTTTATTTGTTTGTTTGTTTTCGAGCCGGCTCCTTTAATATAGCAATAAAAAAATAGTTCTCATCTTCCGAACTCTCTGACATTTCAATCAGTTATAAATATAACTGTATCCAAGCTCTCTTAAAATTTTGTGAAAAAATATGCATATTTAGTAGTGAAAGCATGAATTCTTAAAAAAAATCTTTAGCTTTCAACCTCAGAGGGAAAATATATTAGAAGATCTATTCTTTCAATGCAATGGTGCGCCTCCATTCCTTTTCAATCAACCCTTTTTACTCCCCCTAGGGTAAACAGGTGAGGGATAATCAGGCTTCCCGTTTCTGAACGGAGAAGCCTCCAAAAAAAGTTGAAGCCTGCGCAAAGATACCCTTTTCAGGTGAAAAACTAATGTTGTAATTTGACAGAATGCGCTTTTCGTTTTAAGTATATGAATTAGCATGGCGCCCTAAAATATTCATATATTAAGAACGTCACGTTATATACTTTCTCTGTCATTTCTTATAACAATACCATTTTATTTATAATTAACCTAATTAACCTGTAATGCAATATTATTGTAACAGTTCACAATTCTCCGGATAAGTATTCTCCGTATTACATACTGTAACCCCATTCGTTCGCAGCTTTCCGTATATGCAACGCTTCAGTGATCTCAATTGTGCTCAGTGATGTTTCTTAGCAACGGACTAAGAATGCCGTTTTTAGGTGCGTTCGTAATTATATAAATACGTAGCACCTATAGTCGTCGCTTGGTCCGTCCGTCTGTCCGTCCGTCTATCTGTCTGTCTGTCTGTCCGTCTGTCCGTCCGTCCGTCTGTCTGTCTGTCTGTCCGCATATAACAACGCAAAAACTACCCAACCAAATGGTTTGCAATTTAAAATATATTATCTTTGCAGAATTTTGTCGAGACATTTCAAATTTTATTAAAATCGAATCAAAACTTTAGGAGATATTAATAAAAATATTTATTAAGAAATTTGATTTTTTTTTTTAATCGGTGCTTTTTTGTTATAGGAGCTTCCGATGGATGTTAAATCGTCAAGCGACCGAGATACTTATTTTATTACAGAAATTAATCTGCAGACGATATAATTCATTTCACAGAATTAAAAATCATCAAGATCTGAATATTTATATAACTAGCTGATACATATATATCTGAATATTTATATAACTAGTTAAGATATTTGTATGAACAGTGTCATAAAATATATACTTAACTAGCTGTTTAACCCGTTCTACGCACGGGATATCATGAATTTAAATCTAAAACGTGCGTACGAACGCACCTCGTTTGTAACGTTTGACGTACAATTTCCAACTTGTCTCACTTGTGTTCAGATTTTTTGACACGTATAAACAGTTACAAAATATATCTTATTATAAAATCAAAATATTTACATAAATAGCCGAACTTATATAATGTATTAGTTTCCATATAATAGATTTATTATATAAAAACACTTCATTATAAAATATTTCACCGCACTAAATAGTACTAAACTCAATAAAACGCTTCATTTTCGACGACTTTAAATGTATGAACATGCATAATAATGATCAAAGCTACATTTCGGAAAACAAATTACGAAATTTAAAGGAATTTGCATCATCGAATATTAAAGAGGAGTTAACTTTTCATTATTGTATAATATATCGGTCAAGTGTGAATATAACTCAAGCTAAATTTATTAATTATCATTTATTAATTAATAAACTCCAACCACCCCTAATTTTTTCATAGTTTTAGTTTCAGTAGATTCGGAAATATGTATACTTTTGACGATATCTCTGAAAATATAATACTTAAAATTAAAGAAAATACATTTTTAAGTTCGATGTTACGAGATCTTTCGAACGATGCCCTAGACGATATATGAATTTCTATTTCAAGTAACTTAATTAGTCCCCTAATTTTTTTTTTTCGAAAATCATTATCAGGTATCTTTGGATAATCTTGCGTCAATATATACCTCAAGTGCCGTAAACTCCCCCGTTGAATGCCCGAAAAGTAAAGTTAGTGTGTAACGGAAAGATGCTTTTTTCTCAAAAACTATAATAAACTAGAGTCGCTATAGTTTCCCTGCAAGGTTTAAATAAAATTCTACTACCCCTAATTTTTTCATAATTTTAGTTTCAGTAGATTCGGAAATATGTATACTTTTGACGATATCTCTGAAAATATAATACTTAAAATTAAAGAAAATACATTTTTAAGTTCGATGTTACGAGATCTTTCGAACGATGCCCTAGACGATATATGAATTTCTATTTCAAGTAACTTAATTAGTCCCCTAAATTTTTTTTTCGAAAATCATTATCAGGTATCCTTGGATAATCTTGCGTCAATAGATACCTCAAGTGCCGTAAACTCCCCGTTGAACGCCCGAAAAGTAAAGTTAGTGTGTAACGGAAAGATGCTTTTGTCTCAAAAACTATAATAAACTAGGGTCGCTATAGTTTTCCTGCAAGGTTTAAATAAAATTCTACTACCCCTAATTTTTTCATAATTTTAGTTTCAGTAGATTCGGAAATATGTATACTTTTGACGATATCTCTGAAAATATAATACTTAAAATTAAAGAAAATACATTTTTAAGTTCGATGTTACGAGATCTTTCGAACGATGCCCTACACGATATATGAATTTCTATTTCAAGTAACTTAATTAGTCCCCTAAATTTTTTTTTCGAAAATCATTATCAGGTATCCTTGGATAATCTTGCGTCAATAGATACCTCAAGTGCCGTAAACTCCCCGTTGAACGCCCGAAAAGTAAAGTTAGTGTGTAACGGAAAGATGCTTTTGTCTCAAAAACTATAATAAACTAGGGTCGCTATAGTTTTCCTGCAAGGTTTAAATAAAATTCTACTACCCCTAATTTTTTCATAATTTTAGTTTCGGTAGATTCGGTTTTTGTTAATAGAGAGGGGGGGGGGCATATGTTTGCAGTGCATTTTCGACGATATCGCTGAAAATATTATACCTAAAATTAAAACAAATGTATTTTTTGAGTTCGATATTACGAGATCTTTCACACGAGACCCCACAGGATATCACAAAATAATTTTTTTTCAAGTAACATAATTAGCCTCCTAAATATTTCGTAAACATATTTGTGAATGGCTAATAAACTGAAAATATATTGGTAAAAAGATATTATAACCTACCCAAGTTTGAACTTTCTGCGTCCCATAGTTTATGAGAAAAAGGGCTCTGACAGACGGACAGACAGACACAGGAGTGATCTTATGCAGGTTCCGTTTTTACATTTTAAGTACGGAATCCTAATAAGTCGCACTCTTGCTTAAGCTGGATATTAAAACATTTTATTAAGACGACAGAAAAAACATGTCATTACCTTCATTGTTTGTGTGTTTTTAATGTATTTCTATAGCTAATTTACTAAGAATGAAAGAAAGGTTATTAAATCATTAATGCCATGAATACTAATAAACCTTAAATAGTCGGCATAAAATACATTCATATTTCATTCTGACGCAGTGTCACTTATTTATAATAAGAAGTTGCCTAACCAGCTAAATTTATAATGATAAATTTGCTTAAACATTTGAAAATGCAGACTATTATATATCAGTATAAAAACTTACTTCGATGTGGGAAAAATATTTACACAAAACATTGTTTACTTTTGTGTCCTGTATTAATTAATAATTACATTTTCATAGTCCACTTATTACAGCAAATTTAGCAGTAAACTACATTTTCTAATTAATAATTAAGTAAAAATTCATACATTTCTATTCATAGAAAAAGAAAAAATACCTGGAATTTGTGTATGTATATCTGGTGATTAATAGGTAAATGAAATTGGACATAGAATTAACTGTACATATTACAATATTTCATGTATTGATATACTTTTTTTTCGTTACAGAATTCCCTTTAATATACTAGAGATTTATTTAAAAAATCTATCACACTAACTAAAGTTAGGTGTAATTTATTTCAAACTAAATAAAGAGAAAAATACGTTTTAAAAAAGCATCAATTAAAATGCACAATTACTTTCAGCCACGGCTGTTCAAACTTTTGGCATCCTCGGGCTGCATATGAGGAAAAAAATGTCAGGGGTCGCATTTGAGTGGGAAAATGTTCCTTGGGCCTCGCCTACAGTGTACTAATATGCTCAGAAAACGTGTACTTTCATACGCATTGTAATTATCAGAAATTGATATTCAGGTTATCTTCTACTTTATTTTAATAAACGGGTAAATTGTGGACGCTCTGATATTTCATAAATTGTAATTGTCCAACGTTGTCAAGTTTACTACTGATGTTAGCACATTCGCCCAATTTCAAATGTGGTTGTTGGTCAAACAAACACTTTGCAGTTTCAAAGGCAATTAGACAATAACAAAACGGCATTTTTCAAAACAAAAATTAGGCGCCTTTTGTCATTAGACCTACTCTGATTCAAACTCTTTATATCTCTATTATCTCTGACACACTTTGTCTAACATATGATATACTGATCAATTTTTTTAAATTGCTTATTAGGCGTATACATAGTGAAAAAGTACCCAAGCCGGGACTCGAACCCGGGTCATCAGCATAGCGCACTAACGTTCTACCACTGAACCACTTGGGAACGATAGTCAGCTTGGAACTTTCTCACTATAACACGTTGGCAAGGCTACAAACGCAGCACAATATGGAATATTTTCTGTGAACTACCAATCCTGGGGCAAACACGAAATCAAAGAAAATCCAGCATCGATAATCGAATAAATTCATAATGCACTATGCTGATGACGGTGTTCAAGTCCTGGCTTGGGTACTTTTTCACTACGTTGGCTATACGCCTATTAAGCAATTAAAAAACATTTTATTATTACGAATGCAGGGTGTGTGAAATTTTCTATGAAAAATTTCCAAAGTATTATACATGAATTTATTCAATTATCGATGCTGGATTTTCTTTGATTTCGTATTTGCCTCAGGATTGGTGGTTCAAGGAAAATATTCCATCTTGTGCTGCGTTTGTAGCCTTGCCAACATTTTATAGTGAGAAAGTTCCAGGCTGAGTATCGTTCCCAAGTGGTTCAGTAGAAGAACGTCAGTGCGCTATGCTGATGACCCGGGTTCGAGTTCCCGCTTGGGTACTTTTTCACTATGTAGGCTATACGCCTACTAAGCAATTAAAAAAATGATTATTATGAATAAAAGGCGTGTGAATTTTTCTATGAAAAAATTCCAAAGTAATATATATGAATTTATATGATATACTATCATGCGCCAGCAAGGCTCCCGTAACACTTTCAATAAAGAGATTCTCGGACCAAAAAATTTGAAAAAGTACATTAAAATGTAAATATTTTATGGAAATTTTCGATACTCTGCAGGGACGCATTCACTACAGCACTATGCCGCATGGGGCCTATGGATCGCGGATTAGATAGCCCTACTTTAAATTAAAAGACACATTTTTTACCGTACAAAGAGGCACAAACGGTAAGCATCTATAATTTTATTACCGTGAAGCACTGAATTTTACTCAACTTTTCATATTCTTTTAGAATACGAGGCTATATGTTTCTGTATAAGTTCCTATAATCGTAAAGATTTACTTTCAAAAAACAAAATAACGTTTGTGTAATACAACATTAATACAACAGCTCATAATTATCTGGAGATGTAATTAATTTCCCTAGTACATTTCTCAGGGATTTTAGTACATATTCGTCTTTATGATACAGATTTATTAGAAAAATGCATTAACATGCAAAGTTGGATAATGAAGATGCATTACAGCTTTAAAAATTATGAACATTAAAGAGATTTGCTTCTAACTGAAAAGAGTATTACACATGATTAAGCTCTTTCCTGATTAAAACCCATAATTCCCTTATTTCAAACCAGATATACATTTTTTTTAAATGCATCCTACAAACAAATTTATCTTATATGTTATAACACTACTGTTTATTTTAAAATACAGGCAAAGGAAAATTAGTTAAAAATACCCAAAAAAAAATGCATAATTATTTTAAGTTAAGCATAAAACCCGCAATATTTTATCCGACAAAGGAGTAGAAATTGTAAACATGTTTAATTTTATTAACATGATGACCCAAAATAATCACGCTCGTTTAGAATACTACGTATTACATTTGCTGCGTAAATTTCTATAATCAGACAAATTGTCCTATAAATAGCTGTAATAACGGTTATATAACGCAATATTAATGTAGCGGTTCATGATTCCCAGAAGATGCATTGTTCCTATTATGTTTTATAGGGCTTTTATGTCTTCGCTTTTATAATTCAGTTTCACCGAAAATTGTATTAATATTCAAAATAGGTTAATGAGAATACATTATGCAGAGACAAATTACAAAATTAAACTAATTTGCATTAAATTAAAATGTCTTCTATACGTGATTCAGCTTTTAAGTATTGTGTTAGCTATTTAACATACATACTTTTAAAAGCAGGACGTAAGAGTGATTTATTTACACAACACGTTTGGTACACTGCTGGACAAAATTATAAAGTAAATAAACTTTTTTTGTATATTAATCCTAAATTAACTTAGCTTAATTTTGCTTTGATAAACAAATGATTTATTAGAAAATGCTTCTAAATATCTAAATTAACTATGGCTCATAAATAAATAAAAAAAGTGGGTAAGTGTGATCGAAGATCGCACAAAGGGTTTCGTTTAATATTCCTTTCAAAACACTTTATCCTTCCTTTAATAAATCCAAATAAATTTCATTTAAAAAAATCATGTTTTTTTATAAAGTAAAATTTTACCGTCATATTTTGTCTCGTTTTTATTAATATCTGAACCGCTCCGATAACGGGCGGAGCCCGCTATTATGCTCTGTCATAATAATATCTGTCATGTGGACTAAATGCGATATTAAAAAAAACGATTTCATAACTAAACATGTTGTATAGAGACCTTCAAAATGTTAAAATGTGCCATTTCCATAATAGGGTTTTTATCATGATTCAATGCATTCCTCAAACTCATATGACGTTATAATCACTTGCTAACGTCATATCTACTTGCTTTCTCTATTACTCATATCGATACTCTAATTGTATTATTCCCAAACATTTGAAAAAGTCCATTAAACTTCCAATATGACGTCAGATTATTTTTCCTTTTAATTCTCTAATGACGTCATATTAAGCAGATTTCTGTATTTACACATACTCATACTCTTTGTATTATTGAGAAATGTTTGAAAATTTCCGTTTTATTACCAATATGACGTCATATTAATCTTTTTTTCAATTGGTGAAATTTTTTATTTCATTTTCATTTTTCACGTGGAAATCATTGAATAGAAAATCAATTATTGCAGAAAGAATTTTATTGTGGATTTTTAATTGTTGGCAACTGATATAATGAAAAATGTTTAAATTTAATAGGAAAAGTCTGTTAGATTTTTGGTTTTTTATCTCTCTATATTAAAATAATACGACTTTTTTAAATTTTATGATTTTGAGCTTCATAGTAGGTATTCAGCTATAAGTACACAAAATTTCATGTCTGTAAGTTATATAGTTTCTGAAAACCGGCTCTGTGACAGACAGACAATGTAGCGGGACGAATAGGGTTTCGTGAGATGAACGAAACCCTAAAATTAATGTTAATAAGTAAATGCAGAACTTTACAAATTTAGTATTACGTGAAATAAGGACAAAATTATAAACTGAAACGTATATAAATTTCTGAATTGTGATATTTTTTATTAGAACAAGTTAATTTCGTGATTTAAAAGTAATCAATGTTGCTATTAATGGCAGTTGTTTTCTATATTTTTCACAAAAAATGTCGAGCGATAAAATTCTAATTTATTATAAAAATTGTAGTATACGAAATTTTAGATTGAGATATTTTTCTTTGCATAAATGAATTTTATGATAAAAAACTAATTAATGTTGCCATTAGCAATTGTTGTTATTCTCTGAACAAAAATAATATAAGGAAAGAATTGTTCTCATGATAAAGAATCAATTAGGCAAATTTTAGTATATTTTTGCATCATGAGGTTTCTGAAAACTGCATCTGCTGTTTTATTGGGTTGTCCGGAAAGTTCGTGCCGGTTGGGAAAATCAGTTTGTGCCGGAAAATTCTATCATTCAATTATTAGACATTTATTCCGATATCTAATGTCTAATAATTAACGGGTAGAATTTTCCGGTGCGAATTGATTTTCCCAACCGGCACGAACTTTCCGGAAAACTTAGTACAATTGTGATTGCATATGTATGTATGTATGTTTGTATATTGGTATTTTGTTGCGTTTTCAGGTTACCATAGTCTATATTTGGTGTTTTTATGATTATACCTGTATGAAAGTATGTGTGTGAGTGAACAAGTATCGCCTGAACGGTTATTTCTATTGAGCTTCATTTGGCGAAACATATTGAAGAAACCTCAAAATGTACAGATGTACTAATATTTACATACCTGGCTTTTTTGTAATAATTACAATGCTTTTCTTACACTGTATGCGTCCAGAATGCATGAAAAGCTTTACTAAATAATGTTACGTTCGTATCAAACGTGATTGTTTCATAAACATAGGATGAGCTAGAGCAATACAAATATTTAATTAAAGAAATCGACTGAAAAAAGAAAATAGTTATCGGATTTTTCTTATCACTAAAAAATTGAAAATGATTTTGATGCCTGTTGCATGAGAGAATTGAGAAAGATTACGACTTTATATCATGGAACACATAATCGTACCATAGCTTATATGAAAGCTCTTGCAGCCCATGATACAAATAACTTGAATAGCCGTCGCTTAAGTTGACTAAAACTACCACAATTAAAATCCCACACCGCTCAAACGGAGATTTAAAAATGATAATGATCATACTATTTTACGGCATCGAGCACACAGTCAAACATTAACTCAAATTGGAGTTCTCAAAGTACTTGATGCAAATAACACGACTTTTCTTTGCTTAAATGGTCCAAAATAGAGTTGGTACCAATCCAAATCCAAATCTGTTGAGATGTGCTTGAAATACAATTACGGCCTTACGACTGTACGTCACAGAGCGCATGATAGGGCAATTATTCAAATTAGATCTTTAGAAACCGAGAGTAGAAATAAATTGGATTAATGTTGCCCAAGTCGTTCAAAATTAAGTTTTACAAGAACAATTCCCGTGTATGTTGAAACTAAAAGTTCTATAACCTCCCATTATCGAGTACGTGTTTTAAAATCAGTTTATATTATAGATATTTAAGTAGTTTTTTATTTTGCCTTTTCCCTTATATTATAGATATTGAAGTAGTTTTTTATTTTGTCTTTTCTTTTATATTATAGATATTGAAATAGTTTTTTATTTTGCCTTTTTCTAACTTGACATATAGTGCGTAACTACTTGCGTGCCTATCCTACGTGCGTGGATTTAACAACTTGTTTCATCAAAATGAAAAGTTTCGATTATTATTCATTTTATCAATAAGAAAACGCAATCTTAGTTTTGAACCACTTGAATTATGGCAATCCAAAATATTTATATTGATCGCTCCGGCATCTTTTATATGAACTATGGTACGATCATATAATTGATGAAGTAAACTCGTATTTATTTTCAAGTCTATCTCATTCGCCAAAGTATTTGACGAAAGCCAGCCCTAGTTTTGGATAACTTAAAATAACTCAACCCAAGTTATTTCTATTGTGGGCTTCGACAGTTTTGATACGAACTAAGGTACGATCATGTGTTCGATGAAATTAAGTATTAAGTAATAGGGACGCAATTAATTTTCAACTCCTTCTCAGCGGTCCAGGGTGTAAATTTGCAGCAACTCAAGTTTCGGTCAACTTGAGCGAAGACATTCCAAGTTATTGTTGGTTTTAAGAGTTTTCATATGGGCTATGGTACGATCAAGTGCTCCGTAACGTAAACTGGTAGTCTTTTTCAATTCTCTCTCACCAGCGAACGGATTTAATTTACGAGAACCCTAGCTTTGGTCAACTTGAGCAAAGGCAATCTCAGTTATTTTTAATGTGGGCTTTGCGAACTTTCATATCAGCTATGGTAACTAATGTATCCGTTGAAATTAAGTCAAGAGGTTGTAAATTATTTTTTCTCATTTTCTGTGGAGTAGGGTTTTAATTTGCAGCGATCCTTGTTTTGGTTTAACTTGTGTGAAAGCAACCCAACTTTATCGTACTTCGGGTTCTGGGAGCTTCCATATAAGCTATTTTATGATCATGTAACGTAAATACAGGGTTCGTACGGCTCCTGGAATTTTGCGACCAAGAAATCCTTCGGTACCAGTATTTTCTTACAGAAAATATGTCCTTAAAAGAAGACGAAGTTTCGCAAGTTTAATCTAGGTTTCCTTTTCTGTAAAGAAAATACTGGTGAAACTCCTGGAAAATTCCCTAATCCGTACGAACCCTGTAAATATGTAATATATTTTTAATTCTCTTCCAATAGTGAAAGGATTTGAGTCATGGCAATCATAGTTTTGGACAACCTAAGCGAAAGCAACAGAAGTTATTCGTATTACGGTTTCGAGAGCCATCGTATGACTATGTTAGGATCATATGCACCATGACGTGAAATCGTAATCGTTTTCAATTCTCTCTGAACAGCCTACGGATGTAATTGACGGAAAAACTAATTTTTTGCTTGACTTGAGAGAACTTGATAACTTGAGAGAAAGGAACAAAGTTATTCGTATACTGTAGGTTTCAAGAGCTTTTATGTGAAGTATGGTACAGTCATTCATGCATTCGATGACGTAAATTCGGATGCTCTCAAGTATTTTTAAGTCCTTTTAAGCGGGTCGGGGTTTTAATTGGCGGCATTCTTGGTTGTTTATTCCAAGTCCCCAAATATTGCGCAGGAATCCCTGTTAGACCATCTCAGTCTAAGTTTGACTTTCGCTTAGAATAATTCCAGTTCATGTATCCGATGTCATAAGTTTTTCTGTGATCAGGTCACTATATACCTAGTTACATATTCGAAGTAATTCAGAAAAAATGTGTTGCAACTCATTTTTGGGTGTGTAAGTTAAAAATTATCTTCAGGTTTCAAGCAGTGTTAATTTTTTAGATTTAACCAGTTTCCTATATTACGTATTTTTTCATTTAAGGCATGCGTCATATTAAAATTAAAACTGTTTGTCTACACTGTAAAAAAAAATTCGTAAAATTTTAGTAGATGTACCGTAAATTAGCGGTACTTGTACGGTTTTCACTCTTTTCGGTATGAGTACCGTACATCTAAGGTATATTAACCGTAAAAAACGGTATATGTGCCATTTCAATTACAAACGGTATTTATACCGTAAAATGATTGTTTTTCAGTAAAAAATCGCTATTTATACCGTAAAATAATTATTTTTCAGTAAGGAACAAGTTGGTCTTGGTTTACGGCAACCCCTGAAATGATGCTCTTGTTCTTGTTACGTAATGAGTGCAGGCCTGAGGAGAAGGGGGAGTGCAACCGGTACATATACTTTAAATATTTTACGGTACATATACCGTCCAGTTAAATTACGGTATATAAACTAGTCACAAATTTGCCAGTATAAGTACCGTAATTTGTGACCAAATTTTTTTTACAGTGTAACTATTTGTTATATTAAGTTGTTACATTAACGGAATTGTATATTTAACTTATTAATTAGGATTCAAACAAAGTGGATTTTTTTTAAATTTATAATTTTGTCCAACAGTGTAGTATAATTTCTGTAATAATTCAAAAATTAAAATTAATACCTTCCTTTATTATTCATAAAGTATGTTTTTAAATATCAACTGTTTAAATTTATATTACGCCTGGTGATTTACAGATAAATTAAGTGGATATAGAAATAATTTTCACATTGTACTATTTCATACATTCATATGTTTTTCTTCCCAGAATTCCCCTTTTTCATATGAAAAGTTCATTATAAAAAATCCGTTATCCAAACAAAATTATGAAACAAGAAGAGAGGAAAGATGTGGTGATTAGTAATCCATATATTTAAAGCTGTTTGGTAATTCTGTCAAATGAAATTTTCCATCGAAATTCGACGCAATACGCATGCGTCAAAAAAATCCCGGCAAATGAGGCGAGGGTCTATTCCTGTCTCGAAACGTATTTGGGATCAAGATCAACTCCTGTTGTTTTTGATGGCTTCTTCCACGTTGCGTTAAACCTAGGAAGATATTTATATAAAAAACTGTGGAGTGTTTAGAAGGTATTTATTTTATTTATTGTAATTTGTATGAATACTTAGGTATCCATTTCGGATTTACTGTGTAACATGAATTTAGGTTCATTTAACGTTCGCGAAATCAAATCATTTTGTTTATATAGTGTACAGAAAATAATTATTCAAACGTAAATAAAAATATCGTAGAACATGTAATGCAAAATTGGACCACTTATAGTTCGTTTATGATCGCGTATGAATCTTATGTTGTTCCGATTGCTAATGAAAACGATTATGTAAATATACTGTCAAAAGACAGTACGCACGGTAGTAATATTTTTATTATTATGTGTTCGAAAAAAGCAGAATCTGAGCGTCTGAATATAAATTATAAAATATTATTTCTGTATTTAGCAACTAAATATTTAATAAATATGCAGGAATGTGACTAGCTTTATGTGAATGTATAATATATATAAGTTAAAAGAGTTTCTGAGCATTATTTTTTAACAGGAATATATTATCTCTATTCAATTTAAAAGTTTTGTCATTACATAAGTGTGCTATTTTATTTGTAAAGAGTATGTATGTATTATATTGTTTGTATGCAAAACTTTAGAATGTTTTGATTTGCAAACTCTTAATATTTGAATAATGTTTACATTATATTTGTTTGTATGTATACAAACAATATATGTTTACAAAGAAGTATATATACAAACACTGTATCATGTAACAATATTAATATTTACATTGTATTGTTTGTATGTATACAAATCTTGAATGTTTTAATTTATTGCATTCATTTTTTACCAGTTTGCATGTCTGTTCATGGGCGATTCATATGGAACTCATAATTTGTCACAAATTGGTGATTTTATTGATTTAGTGCTTTGCCAAAGAATGTGGAAAAAAAACTATTTTTGACATCAGGTGAAATGAATGAGGTTATTTCGGTTTTTCTTTTGTATATAAAAAATGTTATATGTTAAAAAAATCCTGGCCATTAATCACATTGTTTTTTGTATATTTAAAGACGATTACTTATTCTTTGTAATTATTTTTTTGTTGGGGGTTTTTGAGCAAAATAATATACTTCATAGCTAGAACCAGTTCCGCTAATCATTAATATTTACTTAATCCTTTGACCGCTGAGCAGCAAATGGGCAAATTTGTAATGTTTTTTCTGTTATTTTTTTAAATGTCAAAAAAAAGATAAATTTTCAAACTTGGTATAAAAAACTTAGGTACTTCTCTATTATCCCATCGTCCACTTTTCATAACAAAATACTATCGCCAAACTGTATGATTAAATGCCAAAAATGCAGTCCCATTTACTTGATGTCGGAAGTATTATACGTGTTTGTTATGTCATCAAGTGGTTTTTAATTCAACATTTGCGTGTATTAATGACAACGTTCTCCCGTTTATTTGGCGTTACAGTTTGGCGATAGTTTTTTGTTATGAAAAGTGGTCGATGAGATAATAGAGAAGTACCAAAACTTAATTATGTATATGAGTAGATTCCTTGACAGTATTAATCATTACTCGATATTTTAAAACTGCATCATATTTGTAGAATTATATTAATTTAAACAATGCTTCTATTGAAGTGTGAAGAAGCACATACTTATATGAAGAACCATATATTTACATAATTATTTTCATTAGCAATCGGAACACCATAAGATTCATCCCCGATAATAAACGGACTATAAGTGGTCTAATTTTGTACTACGTGTTCTACGATATTTTTACGTACGTTTGAATAATTATTTTCTGTACTATATAAACAAAATGATAGAGATCTAAAAAGACAATTTCCATCGGGATTGATTTCGCGAATGTTAAATGAGCCTAAATTCAATTTTAAACAGTAAATCCGAAATGGACACCTAAGTATTCATACAAATTATAATAAATAAAATAAATGCCTTCTAAACACTCCACAGTGAGTTCTATATAAATACCTTCCTAGGTTTAACGCAACGTGCAAGAAAAAAACAACAGGAGATTATCCAAAAACGTTTCTAGAGACAGTAATAGACCCTCACCTCATTTTTGACGCATGCGTACTGTGTCGAATATTGTTGAAAATTGATTTTGAAGAAAAAATCAGGAAATTCACAAAATGGTTTTGGGAAAAACTTCACCAAATGGTTTCAAAATTCTTTGAGTGACAGCGAGAAAAAAAATTTCATTTTACATTCAATCATCGCAATTGGCGAGTTGGACTATTAAGTTTAGCCAGTACTGGCAATAACATCAATCACCAATTTTCAGTATTACTCGCCGATTGGTGGGTGTTAATTTTGTCTTATATCACAAACTGTATTTACATATACTACTAGATATAATGATTATGAACCATGATTTTTCTGTTATTGGGCGATATTCATGTTTTTTCAGCAATTCTTTGACGAAATTCGTGTTTTTTCAGCGATCCTTTGAAGAATTTTGCATTTTTCTTGCGATCCTTAATGAAATTCACATTTTCCAGCGAATCTTTGATAAAATACATTTTATTCCGCAATTTTTAGATGAAATTTAGTAAAAAAGCATGATCTTTTGGTGAAATTTCCTTTTCTGCGATTCTTTGACAAAATTTGCTTATCTTTCATGATCCTTTTGCATAATTCACGTTTTTTCAGTGGTCTTTTAACGAAAGTCATGTTTTCCCATGATCCTTTGATGAAATTAGTGTTTTTTCCTCAATCATTTGACGAAATCTGTGATTTTTTCCCCCCGGGAAGATTGGTTAGATGTTTTTAGTCTGCAGGTGCCCTAAAAAGTCTGTGACGCCTGTTGCTGCATCGCACACATTCTTCCATGGGGCATTGTTTCATTCCTGACATTTCTGGAAAGAAACAACGTTCAACTCATTGGCTGAATTGTAAAGGGCGAAATGTGTCAAACATTAGCGGAAAGAAAGTGCGCAATTTGTTCGTTCATGGAAAAAATCATGAAATTCGTTAATTGATAGTCGATAAAATGCGAAATGTGTCAATCGATAGCGGAAAAATAACAAAATTCATTAAAGGACAGCGGAAAAATTGCAAAGTTCATCAACTGGTTTCGGAGGAAAAAGTTTTCGAATGGCTTCGAGAAAAAAAATCACAATCCGTCAATTTCGGGGAAAAAATCGTGAAATTCGCCAAACGGTTTCGAAATTTGTCGAGCGACAACAGAGAAGAGTGACACAGAGTGAGTGTGACTATTATGTTTGACCAGTGGTGGCAATAAAGTCCATTGCCAAATTTGCAGTATTACTCGCTGTTTGGCAAGTGCTAATTTTGTCCTATACTTCAAAACCCTTTTGATCATCACATCAGTGTGCAGGACAATTTTTTTACGGGAGACCATTTGATGAATTTCGTGATTTTTCCGTTATCGATTGACCAATTTTACTGCTATCGATTGTTGAATTTTATAATTTATCAACTATTGATTAGCGAATTTCATGATTTTTTCCATGAACGTTTGATAAATTACGCAAAAAAAAAGAATATCGTTAAATTGTCTTGGGTAAAAAAAAATTTAATATTGTCAAATGCCTTCGAGAAAAAAGTTGCAAGTTGAAATGCCTGTGACCTCTTTTTCATGTTATGCATCACTGGGGTCCATCCCCCCACTCTCCCCCCCCCAAGCAAGACACTTTTCTAAATTTTGCACACACCCCTCATGTGATATATTGCTGGAAAAGTCTTTGACCACTTATTCATGTTATGCATCTCCGGGATCCATCCCGCCACTACCCCCCCCCTAAGGGGGGCTCTTTTATGAATTTTGTTGACACCCCTCATGTCATATATTGTTGGAAAGGTCAGTAACTGCTTAATCATATTATGCATCTCCGACGTCCATCTCCCCCACTTTGCCCCCCCCCCAAAGGGTACTTTCTAAATTTTGCACATTACCCTCATGTTATATATCATTGGAAAGGTCTGTGACCACTTAATCATATTATGCATCTCCGATGTCCAACTCCCCACTTTGCCCCCCTCCCCCCCCAAAGGGTACTTTCTAAATTTTGCACACAACCCTCATGTTATATATCATTGGAAAGGTCTGTGACCACTTAATCATATTATGCATCTCCAATGTCCATCTCCCCACTTTGCCCCCCCACCCACAAGGGATAATTTTCTAAATTTTGTTGACTCCCCTCATGTCATATATTGTTGGAAAGGTCTGTGACTGCTTAATCATATTTTGCATCTCCGATGTCCATCTCCCCACTTTGCCCCCCTCCCCCCCAAAGGGTACTTTCTAAATTTTGCACACAACCCTCATGTTACATATCATTGGAAAGGTCCGTGACCACTTAATCATATTATGCATCTCCAATGTCCATCTCCCCACTTTGTCCCCCACCCCCCCAAGGGATACTTTTCTAAATTTTGTTGACACCCCTCATGTCATATATTGTTGGAAAGGTCTGTGACCGCTTAATCATATTTTACATCTCCCCACTTTACCCCATCCCAAGGGGTACTTTCTAAATTTAGCACACAACCCTCATGTTATATATCATTGGAAAGGTCTGTGACCACTTAATCATATTATGCATCTCCGATGTCCATCTCCCCACTTTGCCCCCCCCACCCCCCCAAGTGATACTTTTCTAAATTTTGTTGACACCCCTCATGTCATATATTGTTGGAAAGGTCTGTGACTGCTTAATCATATTTTACATCTCCCCACTTTACCCCACCCCAAGGGGTACTTTCTAAATTTAGCACACAACCCTCATGTTATATATCATTGGAAAGGTCTGTGACCACTTAATCATATTTTGCATCCCCGATGTCCATCTCCCCACTTTGCCCCCCCCCACCCCCCCAAGTGATACTTTTCTAAATTTTGTTGACACCCCTCATGTCATATATTGTTGGAAAGGTCTGTGACTGCTTAATCATATTATGCATCTCCGATGTCCATCTTCCCACTTTGCCCCCTCCCCCCTAAAGGGTACTTTCTAAATTTTGCACACAACCCTCATGTTATATATCATTGGATAGGTCTGTGGCCACTTAATCATATTATGCATCTCCGATGTCCATCTCCCTACTTTGCCCCGCTCCCCCCCAAAGGGTACTTTCTAAATTTTGCACACAACCCTCATGTTATATATCATTGGAAAGGTCTGTGACCACTTAATCATATTATGCATCTCCAATGTCCATCTCCCCACTTTGCCCCCCACCCCCCAAGGGATACTTTTCTAAATTTTGTTGACACCTCTCATGTCATATATTGTTGGAAAGGTCTGTGACTGCTTAATCATATGCATCTCCGATGTCCATCTCCCTACTTTGCCCCCCTCCCCTCCAAAGGGTACTTTCTAATTTTTGCACACAACCTTCATGTTATATATCATTGGAAAGGTCTGTGACCACTTAATCATATTATGCATCTCCAATGTCCATCTCCCCACTTTGCCCCCCCCCCAAGGGATACTTTTCTAAATTTTGTTGACATCCCTCATGTCATATATTGTTGGAAAGGTCTGTGACCGCTTAATCATATTTTACATCTCCCCACTTTGCCCCCCCAAGGGGTACTTTCTAAATTTTGCACACAACCCTCATGTTATATATCATTGGAAATGTCTGTGACCACTTAATCATATTATGCATATCCAGTGTCCATCTCCTCACTTTGCCCCCCCCCAAGGGGTACTTTCTAAATTTTGCACAAAACCTCATGTTATATATCATTGGAAAGGTCTGTCACCACTTAATCATATTATGCATCTCCCAGGTCCATCCCCCACTTTGACCCCCCAAGGGGGTAATTTTCTAAATTTTGCACACACCCCTCATGTGATATATCGATGGAAAAGTCTGTGACCACTTAATCATATTATTCTCCCTACTATGAAATTTGTCAAGTTAAAGCAACTATACATTTTATTTTTATGGTACTATCAAGGTGTTTGCCGTCACATTTTGACGGGTTCCATCTAGTATTATATGTAAAACATAAAATAAAATAAATTAAAATGCTACAAAATATGTTTACACCAAAGTTCATATTATTTTATTAAAGGATTACAAATAATGCATATCTGTCACTTTATTAGCCCTTTTTTGCACCCTAAAATATTCATATTCTCTTATGACTTTGCCTTAATACAATTTCTGCATGAGTCCATATAGTCAATAAGATCGCCTTATAAATAACCAACAAAATGTTAATGTAACGCAATATTAATACAGTAGTTCATGATTGCCAGAAAAAGTATTGCTCCTATTGTGTTTCTTATGGTTTTTATATCTTCGCTTTTATGATATAGCTTTATCGGAAACGTATTAACATGCAATATAGGTTAATTAAGATACATTATAAAAATGCGAATTTAGAAAATGAAACGACTTTGTTTTAGATTCAAATAAATATAATATATACTAGTTATCTTTTCAGTACTCTAAAATAAATTAATGTTTTATGGTGGTTTTTTTTTATATACAGAACAGGCTTATAATTAATTTAATTTCTCTAACAAACCATTTATTAGAATGCTTGGAGATAGATTTATATTTATAAATTGCCATAATTTAAGCATTCATATTCTTTTTTTCTTTCCCAAACCAGTAACTCATTAAAATATTTCACCGCATTAACAAAACTATCATTTATTTTAAAACAGAAGCAGGAATAATTATGCTGAAAAATAGAAGCAATTAAAATACTAAATAGTCACTTTAAATGAATGATAAAGACCACATTATTTTACTGTACAAAATACCACAAATGGTGTACATCTATAATATTATTACCATGTCCAACTTATTATATTCGTATCCGTTTAGAATATTTCGTCATATATTTTCTCTATAAAGTCTTGTACTAATTAACTTATAAATAACCAAAATAATGGTTATGTAACAGAATGGTTATGTAATAGTTCATTATTCTCGGAGTTTGTACTGTCCCTATTATGTTTTATAGGTTTTTTATAGATCTGCTTTAATGAAAATAGCTTTATTGGAAAATGTATTAACATGCAAAATAGGTTAATGGAGATATATTGCGAAAATACTAGTTGGAAAAAATAAACAAATTTGCTTCAAACTAAAATTAATAGTATTCGTTATTCTTCAGCTTTTTATAATTGTGAAATAAATCATACTTTTGTCTAAGATATTTAACAAAACATTTGATTAACACCTGAGTAACAGTATTCCGTTCATATATATGTGTACTTTAATCGCGTTGCATAAGCTAATTTTATTACGCATATTCATTCTATTATTAAAATGTCGTGAGAAATAATGCCCTGAAAGCAGCGTACAATTATTCATCCCTTATATATCCCTTATTATATATCCCTCATATTTCATGCTAATATGAACATTCAAATAATTTTATGCATTGAAACATTTCGTCAATTAATATACTTCTTCTTCCCTGTATAAAAAATTGATTTAAAAATACATAATACTAAGGTAAGGAAGAAAAAAAATGAAAAATAAGTATAAAGAAAAAAAAGTTTTTTACACGTCTACTCTTTTATAAGCATTCAATATTTATCTTGCAAATGACGCCTAATTTGATGACTGATATTCATGATTTTTCTAAACAATTTCCATTAAAATATATTCATTTGGCTTGAGCACTGAACCTGATTATGGAAAATTCACAGCTTTCTCAAGCTTGGTAGAGAGTATTAGCTAATGAATCTATTAAAAAAATTGCAATTTTTGCTCTGTTTCTTTCTTAAGATATGGTAACATAAAACAAAATAAATTAACTACCTATTTAGGATCTCTAAACTGTTTTCTCAACGTACAATCGTACTTTAGGTATTAAACTTTTAATTGGTTAAACCATATTAAAAGTATATATATTACAGAATTATTTTACTTTCCACTTTTTCGTGTTTAAAATATTTCATTGATGCAGATTCACAGCCAGTCGGCCTTTTTTTCGCGAGTGTGGTTTGGCGCATCATTAAATCCATTATTGTATTCTTTACATATATAACTGTAACGATAAAGAATATTTGGCGATTTATCACCTGTGGTGAGCTAACCGAAAATGCCCTAAAATTAAGTTATTCATTTATAATTACTATCTAAACATATTAAAATGTTGTATTAACATCAGAAACTTGCCTTTGCACATAATTTTTATAATGTAGCTTATCAGGACATGCGTGAAAAATCAATTACAATATTCAATTTTTACATACAAAAACCAAGTTCAGATATATAAAAGAAATATCAATTAAAATGTTGCAGAGTGAATTTAACTTAGCAGTACAGGGCACAATATTTTAACGGACAAAGGCATGCAATCTACATCCATAACTTTATATAACCATGCAGCCCTAACCTTTTCATGTCCCTTATGAACTTGGTGTTATATGGTTTACCCATAAATTGTTGTAATTCTAACATTTAATTTGTAAACTACTGAACGTAACGAAATATTAATGTAATAATTCACATTTCATAGAAGGTGTATTTGTCCTATTGAGTTTCATAGGGGTTTTATATATTCGCTTTTATGATTAACATTATTCGAAATTGTATTAGCATTTAAAATATGATATTTAAGATATATTATACAGATGGAAATTAGAATAATTAACCCGAGAGAAGTTGCGCATACCCAGGGTATGAATGATTTTTACTTTGTCACCAATAAATATAAAAAATAATCGTCAGCTTATTTAGTCGGTGACAAATGTTATAATTTCTGCGATAAAGTAAGTTGAGGATTTTTTTCGAAAAATAGTGGTGACAGATATGACTGCAATGAATCGTAGATCTAATTTATTTTTTTACAAATGATGTTGTTAAAAATGTGTTTTCTTATACAGGGTGTCTCTTCTGATCGTGTACCAATAGCTAATTTCTAAACCGTTTGTTTTAGAGGTACAGTTCCAATTGAAAAATGTCTCAAACTTTGTTTATCATCATATAACAATCGATTTACGTTAAAATGGTTACTTTTTAAATAGTTAAATTCTAAAAATGTTTACAATGCTTGGGTCCTATAAGTTTATTTAGAAAAGTTTCTAAGCGTTCTAAAAAGTAAAACAATGCAAATTTATTCTTCAATGACCAAAACTTAAAATTTTATAAATTTTCCGCTTTTCTGCTACTAAAAACTCCTTTTTCCATTTTTTTCAGCGTTTGAATTCACTAAAAATGGAAAAAGGTGTTTTTAGTAGCAGAAAAGCTGGAAATGCATGAAATTCAAAGTATCATAACTGGGTAAGCTTTTATCGGGCAAAAATTGAGTTTAATCTTCTAAACTGATTTTAATGGTGTGGATCCATCTCAACAGTAAACAGCGTTTATACTTACTTCCAAAATTATTTCAAACATTCTGTTTAAATGTCTTGCAATGTCCGTTGGCAGCATACATAACGATTAGTTGTCATATATTTTAATACGAGCAAATCTTGTGTATATATATATATATATATATATATATATATATGCAAATTTTATTTTAGAAACGGCTCTAACGATTTTGAAATTTTGTATCCTACCGTTGTGGGACACCAGAAGGCCATTGAGATAGGTCACATGTTCAAGATAATTCGATTAATGGGTAATTTTGAGTCACAGTGGGTCAGCGTCAAGCTAATTGTATCTAAAAAAACGGTTCAAACGATTTTGACTAAATTTTGTATCCTACCATTTTCAGGCACGAGAAGACTATTGGGCTGGGTCACAAGTTCGAGAACTTTCCATTAGTGGGTATTTTGGGGTCACTGTGGGTCAAGCTAATTTATCTAAAAAAAGGCTCATACAATTTTGACTAAATATTATATCCTGCGGGTTTCGGGCAAGAGAAGACAATTAAGCTTGGTCACTTGTTCGAGAAAGTCTGATTAGTGGGTAATTTTGATTATGGGTTAAGCTATTTTTATCTTAAAGCATTATATTATAAAGCATTAATATTACTAGTGTGAAATACATTAATATTACTATTTTTGGGCTGCCGTGACCCACGAAACTCAAACAAGTTCTCAAAAGTTGGTGTTACCGTTTAAATTTTCATATTTGATACAATTTATTATGTGTAGAGGGCTTATTTTTTTAAAACATAAATTGGAAGAAGACATAATTTCCAGTAGATGAGCTATTTCCGATTTTTTTTTCTGTGACAATTTGGAGATTAACATCTATTGGATGTTCTATTTTTATCTTTTTTATTTACCGACTGGACAATGTTTTTAAAAAGTTTGTCATTTGTAGCTAATGTAACATAGAGAGATTTCGAAAATCTGTCAGTAATGGAAAAAGAATGTCATAATCATATATGTCTCACTTTCAATGGCTGATTTGAGGTCAAGTAAGTGAACTAGGGGTATTTAAAAAAATTTATTTCTATTATAGCCCCGAAGAAAATGGCGGAATAAAACTTTTTGGCTATAAGGAAGCATATTCTCTTTCATAACCAGTGAAATTGAGAGCATCCAATAAGCTTATGTGTTCACTGAATCTTATTGTTTTTAATCTAGAAAAGACATCTCAAGTTTTGTGGGGCTATGTTCCACCCAGTAAAAATATCAATGCATAAACAATCTTGAGAATAAAATACTTTATATAATGTTATTTGAAACATCCTATAAAAGTGTTTGAATAATTTTGCAAATAATATCTAGGTATATAAAGACGGATCTTAAGCCCATATAGACAAATAAATATATTTCATATTCTTAAGCAAATTTACCATACAAGTAATTACCTGTAAAATTCCAACTGTAGGTACACTAATACAAAGGTGAGTATAAAGACCCGTATTTTAATGCCTCAATTACTTATTCTAATTGAAGGTATTTATCAGAAAACTGCATTATGTGATCTGCAACATCCAATAGAATATTTTAATGATGTTCAGTAATGCTTTGTATCAGGCTTAGACATTAATAATGGTAATGTTTACATGCTGCACCTACCAAAGCCATGTAAGACAAACTGATGTAACTGTTATTATTAAGATAACAATTGCCAAATGAAACACTTTATACTAGATCGAATTATTAGAAGATTACAAACCAAAAATGGTCTAAGTTTTTGTATATTCCTAGAATACAGTGGTGAAATTACATTGTTAATTATTTAAAAATGCCCTAATTCATATTTCTTTTGTCCAAAACTAATATTGAAATATTTTTATAGCGTTAAAAATATTAATATATTTCATCATAACTGAAATGTATTTGGGAATTAAATATTTAGTTTTATGTTCTTGGTAATATATAAATTTAAAATTTGGTCTGTAATTTGTAGAAAGATTAAGAAACTTATCTTGAAAAAGCGTAAAGATAAATGACGCATTTAAGTAGTTTAAAGAACGTATAAAAATATGATGCTTGATACCATCACATTTTCAAAGAGAAACAAATATTACTAACATAATAGTTGCGTTTAAATGTCGGTTTCACCGGTTTAAATTTTTTAAGTCACCTGTTCAGTTAAATAAATTTTTCACCCGCTTAAATAAGGATAATACATAATACGGTTTTCCTTTTAGACGAAGAATGTTTACTTTTAATTTATGAAATATGGAATTCGCTTCTCAAAATTATATATATATATATAAATGGGGTATTAATGCTACACCCGTATAAAAAAAAACATGATAAATGACATTAGTCTTATATCTACATATATTGGCAAATATAAATTATAATGTATTAAGTGACAAAACAAAAATCCCTTTGGGACATATATATTTCTCGAAATATATATTCATTATCCCACAAGTTTTTCATGTTATGTAAAGAGAAGCACTTTATTAATACTGATTTAATTAAATTTTATGACAAGAACATATTTTTAATTTTGTCCTTTTTTCTTATTATGTAACGCAATTATTTATGAATATCCTGTGAGATTACGATAGTCGATTCCTTGTCTTTTATTTTTGTTACTTATTTAATTATTACATGTATAAATGCGATAACTAAGATTTATGATTCAGTTTATTAATGGTATTACTTTCTATCCTTTCTGAAAATTTCATTCTTACAAAAAATAATAAAGAAAAACAATCAACTGAAATTATAATTTATGCAGTCAAAATACAAGGTGCGTCTAAAAAGTTCGCTGAATAGAAGCATGAAACAAATAAAACAAAACATGGAAACAAAACACCTTTAATCACTCACAAAGTAACATTCGTTGGCCACAATACACTTATGACATCGTTGATAAAGCTGCTGGAATGAGTCAGCGAAGGCCACTTTTGGGATCGACCGAAGCACCGGTGTCACACGTCGTCAGGTGTCTGGGAATCGTGCGCCCTTGATGACTCCGTTGAGGCGAGGGAAAAGAAAGAGGCCTGCAGGGGTCATATCATTCGAGTACCGTGGATTTGGGATAACAGTTACACGATGTTGGGCAAGAATTTTCGTACACGGGTCGCGGTATACGGGCGTGCGTTTTCATGCAGCAGACTCCACTCTTCACTCCTGTAGGCGAACACGTCGGATGCGCGACCGTAAACGCTTCAAAACAGTTTCGTTGAATTCGGCATTGACAGCTTTCCCGTGTGTGACAAATTCTTTTTGGATCATGCTGTTGCTGTCGAAAAATGCAATCAGAAGTGTCTTGATTCTGGACTTCTGTAGGCGGCTCTTTTGGAGAACCTGGTGCGCACCATTCCATTGTTTGACTCCGGATCGTACTGATAGCACCAGTTCTCATCTCCACGAGGATTTGCAGAAAGGTTGAATCTTCGTCACACGTGTCAATGAAATATTGAACGGTGTGCATTCGTGTTTCCATCTGCTCGTCGGACATTGAGTGCGGCAGAAAACGGGAACAGATCTTGCGCTTACCTAACTCTTGGTGAATGATGGTGCTAACACTGTCCTTGCTGATTCCCAATTCCTCCGATATCCATGGTAATGACAGTCAGCGATTGTTTAACAATATTTGTCGCACCCACTCGATGATGTCTGTCGTCACACTTGTTAAGGCCGACCTGAACGTAGTTCGTCATCCACGGTTTCCTTTCCCTCCCGAATACGTTTAAACCAGTCATACACGCATTTTTTGTTCACTGTGTCTGTTCCGTACACCTGGACAAACATTGCATGCATTTCTGTGACGGTTTTTCCTAATTTGTAGCAAAACTTTATATTTATCCATTGTTACATTTTAATATGATGCGAGTTTTCAAACATACACCTTTTGACTGCCCATAGCAGACTATTCTGCCTTAGTTTCTTGCGCTTCTTCCTACGTGCCGTCACTACATTGGCCTCTACCTGTGCATGTGCATGGACGCATTTTTAACTCACGTTGTTTATGAGATATCCATCCATTCACTCAACTTTTTAGACGCACCTTGTAATATATTAATATACCTCAGCCTTTATTATCCACATATTGTGTGTTTGACGTATGGATTTTAGATTAATTTATAATATTTAGATATCCAAATCTATAAATATTTCGTGTAAGATGAGTTTATAAATTTGCTTAATCTAATTTTAAAAATAATATATTGCATGTTTATGACTCAAAATGTATTTTACGGTGAAAGTATGAACTGAATTAATTTAAAATAATTCGTAAAAAATTACTACATCTATCTACATCTATTCACAAGAAATTGCAATAAAATTCTTTCTTAGTAGTTGTTTTCCTTGTAATATTTTGTTTTTGTTTGTATGTTAGAGATAATATCATCATATTTAGACAAAATATGATTTCAGGAAGGTTTAATTTATTTATCGTTTTTAAAAGTAGGTTATTTTTTAATAATATTATAAATTATAATCAGCACAGTACAATTATTATTCGTCTAAACATTACATGACTATAAATAGCTAAAGTTTCTGTTATTTCAATTTTCATAAATAATTGTAGAAGTATATATATATGGTGAAATCCCCCAGTTACAGACACTTTAGTTTTTGTTCAAATCACTATTACAAAGTTTTACATCTATTTTATACTTATCTTTGTTTTTGAAAGTATAGTAAAGATACATTATAAAATTATAGTTATCAAAAATTTGAAAAATTATACTTTTTATTTCTAAAAAGTAATTTTTGTCATAAATAAGGTCAATATCTCCAGTAATGACGCCATTATCTTTTTGAAAAATCAATAGCTGAAAAATAAGTTGTAACAGTGAAGACAAATAAAATACCACTAGATGACATTACTTTGCAGAATTTTGCAAGAAAATGCTTATTTGAGTTAGATTTCTGCTTCAGTGTCAGTTATTGGTTAGATGTAAATAACTGGGGGTTTAACTCTATCTTGTACTTAATTTTAAATGGTTAACACCAAAAAGATCTATAGGTCGGATAGCGTGAATATTTCTCCTTATCCTTATATATTATTTCTCCTGTCAACATCCCTTTTACTCAGAAAATATGAAACGCAGAACAACGAATGAGATACCATGTGAAAGGTTTTAGAACAGGCTTCTGACATAGCCCACTTAACAATTCGTTAAAACATGTTTTTGATTAAAATCTGCTGAAATTAAAAAATTAAATCGGCATTGTTTTCATGAAAGAAATGAAAGGTTTTCCTGAAATTATTGTTGCCAAAAAAATAAAATACCACATTATATGATGCTCATAGCAATTATTATAAAAAACACCGCACGGGTTTATTTCATACTTATGATTAAAAAGCGAAATTGAAATTGAAATGTTTAGATTTATATTTTTAAGTCCCATGGTTTTCCCGAAGCGAATGACGTCGTCCTCTAATGCAGTCAAAATACGATTGTTAATTTTTTTTTTCTCGCGCGTGCCTTTAGCAATCTTGAATCAGTTTTTAATCTAACTTTGATGGAATAAATTAGATGATATTCTGGCTTGACTAACAACTAAAAGTTGTTTGCAGATATTTTTATCCTTGCTTTTTCTTTAGAAGTTTAAACCTGCATCTAATGAATATTACATATTGATAAAAAAATGATACTTCTCTATTATCCCGTCGACCACTTTTCATAACAAAAAATATCGCCAAATAAACGGGAGAACGTTGCCATTGGAATATCAATAAATAAATAAATAAATAAAATATAAGAATTTAAGGACACAATTTTTATTTTAATTAATGAAATAACTAATAAATCAGTAAAACATAATGAAAAATACACGCAAATGTCGAGTTAAAAACCACTTGATGACGTAACAAACATGTATAATGATTCTGACATCAAGTAAATGGGACTGCATTTTTGGCGTTTAATCTTACAGTTTGGCGATAGTTTTTTGTTATGAAAAGTGGTTGACGGGATAATAGAGAAGTACCTAAAAATTATTAGATTTCAGTGCGAAATCCTCGCACTGGTATTTATTTAAAGATTGATTTTTAACTATTCTTTTGTGCACGTGCTTGTAGAGAGATGACAGCAAAAGATCTATATATCATTTTAAAAACGATATAAAATTATCGATATATCAATAAAAATATTAATTTTTGATATCGATGTTGGGCTCTTTATTTGGTTCCCTTGTCGAAGGGCAAGTAATTTTCTTTCTTTTTTTGGTGAGTCATTATGAGAATCAGACGCTCTCCTAAAAACACGCTCTCATGACTTCCTGTTTGAAAAATCTTTGAATTTTCCTTTCGAGATAAACTACATTAATTACAAACACCATGTTAATTAAAGCTGAATTAAAGGCTTTACTTTTCTTGTACTGCTTCGTTTAGTAGAACTGACAAAAATGCCATCGACCGAGTCCCCTTGCAGTATCTTCATGCATCCCTTGGGAGACGCGCCTCACCGGATGACTTAAAATTGGCATAAAGTATCGCCTTATAATTGGGATGTTTATATTATGTCATATATTGGTGCAATATTTACAAAGAATATTTCGTCAATCCATTGAAAAAAATTTCAATGCAATGCCAGTATTTCACCAATACGTATGTTCATTAGACTATTTCCGAATAATGCAAATTTGAACAACATAATCAATTCAGGTTTGCTACTCGAAAAGTATTAATTAATTATTATTTTATTAAAACCATCATCTTGAAATTTGTTTTTCTTTTTCTCATTCGAAAAAAAAAGTCTATATTTATAAGCAGTCCTTGAAAAAGTATAGTCTGGTGGATAATAGCTTCGTATCCTTTCATATCCTCTGATGCAAAAAACTATAAAATATTTCGGTCTAGTAATGCGTACGCTTTCCTAATGCTCCAAACATTTTCAAGGTTACCTGTTTTGAAAAAAGTATTTGTTTGCACTTCTTTTTCTAAGCTTATGATTAATCGTTTTAATCAGAATTAATGATGGCGATTTTCAAACTGAGAATTAGAAAAAAACAATTATATTAAGGATTGAGCTGGACCATTACACCATCAAAACATTATCGTAAATAAATTTTGTGCAAGGAAAATCACACGTTATTACGAAATGGTGTATAAATATTTATCTATAATTAAAACTTAAAAATACATCAGATTGACGTTTCGGTCGACTTCAGAATATGATGTTAAATTGAATAAACTTAAAAACAAAGAACAACCATCTTGTCAATCTGATGTATTTTTAAGTTATAATTATACGTAAATATTTGTACACCATTTAGTAATAACGTGTGATTTACCTTCAACAATTTTATTTTCGTATAAAATTTGGGATATAATTTTTAACAGTCTTGAAAGGAATTTTGACATTAGTGTGAGGAGAGATGATGTTCAAAAATGAGATTGAGAATTGCGATAATCAATTCTGTAGAACCTCAGTAAAACCTCGATTATCCGACCCTCGTTTAACCGGAACTCTCCATAAACCGATGTCGGATTCCTAAATTTTATTCTGATTTTTTTTTTCTTTTTTTGTGATGTACGCGGTCCTTTCCGAACTACGAGTAAAGATTAATATTTTGGTACCCTTTCTTAGAATTCCTTTGAAATTAGTTTGAGCTTCCGCAAGCTCCAATCTCGGTATAAGTGAAACTCTTTCTACCCCACGCTCTATGTACACGTCCTTGTTCTAAACGAAAACACCACATTTCGAAATTTGTAAGGCCGTACCGCGGAGTGCCACAATATTCGAATGTTACTGCACCCTCTGTTTGTAAGCAAGTGCAGGGAACAAAACCACTTTTTGTCTTCTTTTCACGAACAGGGATTTTCACAGCTGCAGCATTTCAAGAGGAGGAGGAAAAATCAATGTCATATATTCGTTAAGCACTCGCGTACTGTTCGTTTTTGATTGGCACGCCTACCAAATAAAGTAATTTGTTTGAAAATAAATTTATTTTCATGTATAATTTGAATTTAGGTATTTATTTAGCAGTTTAAATAGTCGTAATAGCAGTTCGATGTTTCTTATTAAACTAGATGATTACAGATAAATTCTCGGTTATCCTGAATTTCGATTATAAGATGTAGGTTCGGTCCCAATTATGTCGGATAATCGAAGTTCTACTGTAATTTAATTAGAAATTAAGTACAAACATCAAATTCGCTACAGCTGGCTTCTAAATAAGAAATAGAAGTTTTATAAATAATTAAAATTAAAAAAATTCTCGATTAGTCGCTGTATGTCCTAGGCCATGTGGGCGAACTCATGTGCCACTGGGACAATTGTCACCAATATTTTTGAATAGTAATATTTAATTTATGCCGTGACAGAAATTTTGGAATTACGTAAGGTGACGTTACTATTAGGATATAGTAACGAACATTGGTACGCTGGCGCACTTGTACGCCACGCCAGCCCTTTGCAAACTAACGGCACACTTGTGTGACGCAACCCATAGTTTGGGAAGTGCTGATCTAGAAGGTGACACTGGCCTTAGGAGTGAAAATATTTAAACAATGAGCTGAGTGAAATCATGGTTCAATTACCCCACTGTTGAAATTTAAAGCACTAGCAACACTGTTAAAATTTAGAGCTTGTTTGAACCAAATTTTGGTGTTGCAATAGTCACTAATATTAAGCGCGGTAAACGTCTGTGTGTCTGTGCACTCCGCCTTTGTACCCGCAAAGGCTCCTGGACTAATCGACGCACCGACGGCGGACGCGTACCGAAAAATTCGCAAAAAAGGCGCGACGCTCAAGTTTCGATCGGGTCGGGCCTCCGACCCGGACCCGGGGCGTTATTAATGAGCGAAAGTGTTTTAATTACCGACCGAAACCGAAGTTGGAAGAGAAGTCAAAACAGCGAAAAGTTCGCCTTCCGTTTTGATAATCGCAGACATCCAAATCGTCGCTTTTTAACGCATCATCGAATAAAAAAAAATGTACCGGAGGTATCGATCCAAAAATCGGGGTACACACGCGGCCGATTTTTGTCGTTGCAAAACGTCAAATTTTTTGAAATTCGGACCGTAACTTTTCTTTATTTCGGCCAAAAACTGACCAGACATCCAACATCGACCCCAGACGTAAAAAGAGGTTGCCGTAAAGAATGCAGGTCGACAGATCCGAGATCGAATCGCCCCAGTCCTTTTTGAAACAAGTGGAAATAATGACTCTACATTCGCGAAAATTTGCTAACACGTGTATAAAAAAATCGCGAATTCAACAAAAAAAAATTCGTAAAAATCGACCAGTAATTTTTGAAGATATCAATTAAAACTCATTAATGACACGGCAAATGAATTTATTTCTATTCGGAAGAGACAGCTTTTTTTTATTTCAACATTCAACGGAGACAAATCGTCTGCGGATAAGTCATTTCTGAAAGAGATAAAATAGTCAACTGCGTTTTTTCAGAGGGGGGGGGGGGCATTTCCGAATCTAAGGGGCGCATTAATTTCAAACTTTGACAGGGCGACTCAAAATGGATTCTGCTTTCAGAATATCTAAAAATTATTCTCATATCTTCATTAGGAGCCGATATATTATTTTATTGTATAATTAATCATCGTTATTTGTATAATTAAAGCAAAAGAAAGATTTCTATTACAGTGCCGGCTAGATATTACGATTTTAAGAAGTAGGCCGCGTCTAAAAACTGCCATAACGAGTATCTTAAGTTTTTGTTTTAGAGTGGCAACCAGATATTATGATAGGAAAAAGCGGGCTTCGCCCGTTATCGATTTTTTTTTTTTTTTTTTTAGTTTTAAGTTTTTCTACAGCTCACTGCCTTTGAACTAGAACACAGGTAGTCTACATAAGTTGTTTGAGGAAAAGCAGTGTCATCGCCAACCCCCCCCCCCCGCTTTTTTCTTTTAACTGTGGTCCGTTTCTATAACTAAGAAACTATGTTACGGATGTCCACCAAACTGATTCCAAACATCATAATTAAAGTAATAAGAACCCCCTATCCAGATATTATGATAGGGAAAAGCGGGCTTCGCCCGTTATCGATTTTTTTTTTTTTTAAGTTTTAAGTTTTTCTACAGATCCCTGTCTTTGAACTAGAACTCAGGTAGTCTAAATAAATTCGACTCGACATCGATAGAGCTTACCGATTTTATTTCGTTTTTTCACCACTAGAGGGCGCTTTCCTATCTTCGGTTCTACGGGCATGAAAACGACGGGGTATGGCTCATTCGACTCGACATCGAAAGTCTTAACGATTTCAGTTATGATCATATAAACAGATTGCGCCACCTGGTGGCGGAAGGTGGAACTAACGTATACTGCAGCGCGTGCGCAGCACGACTGCTATACGGTGCCGCAGGCAGCGGGGACCCGAGCCGCAGGTTTTCGTTCAGTTAGAGGTTTATACTATTCCATGTGCAATTTAAGGGATTATCCGGTGCATGCGTAGCACGACCGTCATACGGTGCCGAAGGCAGCGGGGACCAGGGTCGGAACGACTGCTATACGGTGCCGCAGGCAGCGGGGACCGAAATCACCCACTCGTGGACAGCCACCCGTGAGGTATAGGAACAATAAGTCCACGAGGGGAAAAATAAACGCTACCCGACACCGATAGCACCCATCCGTTCCAACCTCCACCGCAGGAGGCGCCTGTTTATTAGATTTGAAACAATGAATATAATTACATAACAATAATAAAATATAAAAGGTAAAAAATAACAATTTTTTGCAAATTGAAAGTTAAATATAAAATATTTTCGAAGTACTATAAGTTCATGATGTCCTAAATTTATGGTATTTTAGTTCAGAAAGTCAATGGTCAGTTCAGTCAATTTTTTTTAAAATTCTTTCGTAATGAAAGAGAAATTTTTATTGAGAATATTATAATTCTCTTTTAACTTTTGCCGAGCCGGAGGTTCGTTCAGTTAGAGGTTTATACTATTCTATGTGCAATTTAAGGGATTATCCGGTGCGTGCGCAGCACGACCGGTATACGGTGCCGAAGGCAGCGGGGACCGAAATCACCCACTCGCGGACAGCCACCCGTGAGGTATAGGAACAATAAGTCCACGAGGGGAAAAATAAACGCTACCCGGCACCGATAGCACCCATCCGTTCCAACCCCCACCGCAGGAGGCGCCTGTTTATTAGATTTGAAACAATGAATATAATTACATAACAATAATAAAATATAAAAGGTAAAAAATAACAATTTTTTGCAAATTGAAAGTTAAATATAAAATATTTTCGAAGTACTATAAGTTCATAATGTCCTAAATTTATGGTATTTTAGTTCAGAAAGTCAATGGTCAGTTCAGTCAATTTTTTTTTTTTTTTTTTTTTTTTTTAATTAAATTCTTTCGTAATGAAAGAGAAATTTTTAGAGGTTCGTTCGGTTAGAGGTTTGTACAATTCAATGTGCTAATTAAGGGATTACCCGGTGCCGAAGGCAGCGGGGACCCGGGTCGGCGGTTCGTCCGGTTTGAGGTTTTACAAGATTCGAGATTTTCTACAATTCGAGGCACCGATGTAAATTAGGGGCCCGCTGGCGGGCGAAGCCAGCTAGTCCCTAATATTAAGCGCGGTAAACGTCTGTGTGTGTGTGTGTGTGTGTGTGTGTCTGTCTGTGCACTCCGCCTTTGTACCCGCAAAGGCTCCGGGACCAGGCGACGCACGGACGGCGGACGCGGACCGAAAAATTCGCAAAAAAGGCGCGACGCTCAAGTTTCGATCGGGTCGGGATTCCGACCCGGACCCGGGGAGCTATTAATGAGCGAAAGTGTTTTAATTACCGACCGAAACCGAAGTTGGAAGAGAAGTCAAAACAGCGAAAAGTTCGCCTTCCGTTTTGATAATCGCAGACATCCAAATCGTCGCTTTTTAACGCATCATCGAATAAAAAAAAATGTACCGGAGGTATCGATCCAAAAATCGGGGTACACACGCGGCCGATTTTTGCCGTTGCAAAACGTCAAATTTTTTGAAATTCGGACCGTAACTTTTCTTCATTTCGGCCAAAAACTGACCAGACATCCAACATCGACCCCAGACGTAAAAAGAGGTTGCCGTAAAGAATGCAGGTCGACAGATCCGAGATCGAATCGCCCCAGTCCTTTTTGAAAAAAGTGGAAATAATGACTCTACATTCGCGAAAATTTGCTAACACGTGTATAAAAAAATCGCGAATTCAACAAAAAAAAATTCGTAAAAATCGACCAGTAATTTTTGAAGATATCAATTAAAACTCATTAATGACACGGCAAATGAATTCCAAAAGAAATTCGGAAGAGACAGCTTTTTTTTATTTCAACATTCAACGGAGACAAATCGTCTGCGGATAAGTCATTTCTGAAAGAGATAAAATAGTCAACTGCGTTTTTTCAGAGGGGGGGGGGGCATTTCCGAATCTAAGGGGCGCATTAATTTCAAACTTTGACAGGGCGACTCAAAATGGATTCTGCTTTCAGAATATCTAAAAATTATTCTCATATCTTCATTAGGAGCCGATATATTATTTTATTGTATAATTAATCATCGTTATTTGTATAATTAAAGCAAAAGAAAGATTTCTATTACAGTGCCGGCTAGATATTGCGATTTTAAGAAGTAGGCCGCGTCTAAAAACTGCCATAACGAGTATCTTAAGTTTTTGTTTTAGAGTGGAAACCAGATATTATGATAGGAAAAAGCGGGCTTCGCCCGTTATCGATTTTTTTTTTTTTTTTTTTTTTTTTTAGTTTTAAGTTTTTCTACAGCTCACTGTCTTTGAACTAGAACACAGGTAGTCTACATAAGTTGTTTGAGGAAAAGCAGTGTCATCGCCAAACCCCCCCCCCCCCCCGCTTTTTTCTTTTAACTGTGGTCCGTTTCTATAACTAAGAAACTGTGTTACGGATGTCCACCAAACTGATTCCAAACATCATAATTAAAGTAATAAGGACCCCCTATCCAGATATTATGATAGGGAAAAGCGGGCTTCGCCCGTTATCGATTTTTTTTTTTTTTAAGTTTTAAGTTTTTCTACAGGTCCCTGTCTTTGAACTAGAACTCAGGTAGTCTAAATAAATTCGACTCGACATCGATACAGCTTACCGATTTTATTTCGTTTTTTCACCACTAGGGGGCGCTTTCCTATCTTCGGTTCTACGGGCATGAAAACGACGGGGTATGGCTCATTCGACTCGACATCGAAAGTCTTAACGATTTCAGTTATGATCATATAAACAGATTGCGCCACCTGGTGGCGGAAGGTGGAACTAACGTATACTGCAGCGCGTGCGCAGCACGACTGCTATACGGTGCCGCAGGCAGCGGGGACCCGAGCCGCAGGTTTTCGTTCAGTTAGAGGTTTATACTATTCCATGTGCAATTTAAGGGATTATCCGGTGCATGCGTAGCACGACCGTCATACGGTGCCGAAGGCAGCGGGGACCAGGGTCGGAACGACTGCTATACGGTGCCGCAGGCAGCGGGGACCCGAGCCGGAGGTTCGTTCAGTTAGAGGTTTATACTATTCTATGTGCAATTTAAGGGATTATCCGGTGCGTGCGCAGCACGACCGGTATACGGTCGGAGGTTCGTTCGGTTAGAGGTTTGTACAATTCAATGTGCTAATTAAGGGATTACCCGGTGCGTGCGTAGCACGACCGGTATACGGTGCCGAAGGCAGCGGGGACCCGGGTCGGCGGTTCGTCATGTTTGAGGTTTTACAAGATTCGAGATTTTCTACAATTCGAGGCACCGATGTAAATTAGGGGCCCGCTGGCGGGCGAAGCCAGTGACAGGTTTATACTATTCTATGTGCAATTTAAGGGATTATCCGGTGCGTGCGTAGCACGACCGGTATACGGTGCCGAAGGCAGCGGGGACCAGGGTCGGAACGACTGCTATACGGTGCCGCTGGCAGCGGGGTCCAGAGCCGGAGGTTCGTTCACTGACAGGTTTATAGTATTCTATGTGCAATTTAAGGGATTATCCGGTGCGTGCGTAGCACGACCGGTATACGGTGCCGAAGGCAGCGGGGACCAGGGTCGGAGATTAGTTCAGTTAGAGGTTTATACTATTCGATGTGCAAATTAAGTGATTATGCAAATTATGGGATTATCCGGTGCGTGCGTAGCACGACCGGTGTACGGTGCCGAAGGCAGCGGGGACCCGGGTCGGAGGTTCGTTCGGTTCGAGGGGGATGCGAGCCGGAGAATACAAAAGTTTCGAGGCACCGATGTAAATTAGGGGCCCGCTGGCGGGCGAAGCCAGCTAGTCCCTAATATTAAGCGCCGTAAACGTCTGTGTGTGTGTGTGTGTGTGTGTGTGTCTGTGCACTCCGCCTTTGTACCCGCAAAGGCTCCTGGACTAATCGACGCACCGACGGCGGACGCGTACCGAAAAATTCGCAAAAAAGGCGCGACGCTCAAGTTTCGATCGGGTCGGGATTCCGACCCGGACCCGGAGAGTTATTAATGAGCGAAAGTGTTTTAATTACCGACCGAAACCGAACTGGAAAAAGAATCGAAAAAACCACAAAGTTTCGCCTCCGAAAAGGTTTGCCGGTGGAGACGATTCTCGAAAAAGGCAGGGTTGCCAGGAGCAAATTAAGCCCCAAACCGCAGTGCGGGTTTTTAAACCGACCCGGATCTACGGAAGTCGGGGGGTCAGAAATTCGGAAACGGGACAGACAGATTCAGGAGAGCATTTGCTTTCAGAAATTCGAAAAATCATTCCCGTACGACCATTAGAACTTAAAAAATCCTTTAAAAATCGATCAATAAAAAATAATTTTTTAATTCTTTCGGCGCGGCATGTCGAGACCGCAGACTGCCTGGAACGCAGATGTTTGGAAGGAAGAAAGAGCAAATTCACGTGACAGCTTTCATGTAATGCTCAAGTCCGTTTTCGAAAAACAATGAAAGAATTAATCTCTGGACCCCCAAATCGGCCATCACACGTAAAAAAAAATCCTGATTTCAACAAAAAAAAGATTGTACAATTCGACCAGCAAAATCGGAAGATATGAATTAAAAACCGGTTAATGAAGCAATCTATTTCTAATCATTTGTAACCAATGCAGAAAAACGACACGTGACCGGATATTTTCAGACAAGAGGAATATTTTCAAGAGTAGAGGCGCAATTTTTTTACGGTGGTCACGTGACGTTCAATTGGGTTTTTTTCAGAGGGGTCCCAATCTCTGATTCTAAGAGGCGCAGAAATTCCAAACTTTGACAGGGCGACGCTAAATGGATTCTGCTTTCAGAATATCTAAAAATTATTGTCATATCTTCATTACGAGCCGATATATTATTTTATTGTATAATTAATTATCGTTATTTGTATAATTAAAGCAAAAGAAAGATTTCCATTACAGTGCCGGCTAGATATTACGATTTTAAGAAGTAGGCCGCGTCTAAAAACTGCATTACGAGTATTTTCAGTTTTTGTTTTAGAGTGGCAACCAGATATTATGATAGGAAAAAGCGGGCTTCGCCCGTTATCGATTTTTTTTTTTTTTTTTTTTTTTAGTTTTAAGTTTTTCTACAGCTCACTGTCTTTGAACTAGAACTCAGGTAGTCTACATAAGTTGTTTGAGGAAAAGCAGTGTCATCGCCAACCCCCCCCCCGCTTTTCTCTTTTAACTGTGGTCCGTTTCTATAACTAAGAAACTATGTTACGAATGTCCACCAAACTGATTCCAAACATCATAATTAAAGTAATAAGGACCCCCTATCCAGATATTATGATAGGGAAAAGCGGGCTTCGCCCGTTATCGATTTTTTTTTTTTTTAAGTTTTAAGTTTTTCTACAGGTCCCTGTCTTTGAACTAGAACTCAGGTAGTCTAAATCAATTCGACTCGACATCGATAGAGCTTACCGATTTTATTTCGTTTTTTCACCACTAGGGGGCGCTTTCCTATCTTCGGTTCTACGGGCATGAAAACGACGGGGTATGGCTCATTCGACTAGACATCGAAAGTCTTAACGATTTCAGTTATGATCATATAAACAGATTGCGCCACCTGGTGGCGGAAGGTGGAACTAACGTATACTGCAGCGCGTGCGCAGCACGACTGCTATACGGTGCCGCAGGCAGCGGGGACCCGAGCCGCAGGTTCGTTCAGTTAGAGGTTTATACTATTCCATCTGCAATTTAAGGGATTATCCGGTGCATGCGTAGCACGACCGTCATACGGTGCCGAAGGCAGCGGGGACCATGGTCGGAACGACTGCTATACGGTGCCGCAGGCAGCGGGGACCGAAATCACCCACTCGTGGACAGCCACCCGTGAGGTATAGGAACAATAAGTCCACGAGGGGAAAAATAAACGCTACCCGGCACCGATAGCACCCATCCGTTCCAACCCCCACCGCAGGAGGCGCCTGTTTATTAGATTTGAAACAATGAATATAATTACATAACAATAATAAAATATAAAAGGTAAAAAATAACAATTTTTTGCAAATTGAAAGTTAAATATAAAATATTTTTGAAGTACTATAAGTTCATAATGTCCTAAATTTATGGTATTTTAGTTCAGAAAGTCAATGGTCAGTTCAGTCAATTTTTTTTTTTTTAAATTCTTTCGTAATGAAAGAGAAATTTTTATTGAGAATATTATAATTCTCTATTAACTTTTGAGAGTTTGAAGGATTGAAAATGATATTACGAAGGTTATATCTGAGAGTTTCGTTCTTATCAAAAGGGAAGTGATGGATCATAAGAGGGCAGCATCCGAATATGTAGTGAACTGCATCTCCTTCTGCTTTATCGCATGGACATCTAGGTGAGGCTCTTTTTCTTATTTTATGTAAGTATTGTGGGAAACTGCCATGGTTACTCAGATAATACGGCAGTGTTGGCTGTTTGCAGAGATAATTTGGATCGACTTTATTTATAATTTTATAGGTATCTCTGCCCTTATTACATGAGTCCCAAATGGCTTGCCAGTCAGAGATGGTTTTCTTTTTAAAATACAATTTTGCTATTGAAATGGGGAACAACAGATCTTTTCTTGATTGATATTGGTCTTGTAAGATGGCTTGCTTTGCTAGGAGATCAGCTCTTTCGTTGCCAGTATCACCCACATGAGATTTAGTCCATGTTATTATAATGGATTTATCAGGAATTTGAAGTAATTGATTGTAAATGTTTTTGATAATGTAGTTTCTAGGAAAAGCAACTTTTAATACTTCCATAGAAGAGTAACTATCTGTAATAATTAGTAGTTTATTGTAGTCGGAGGTAGAGAACCATTTTATTGCTTTATAAATTGCCATTAATTCTGCTTGATATATGTTATTCAGTGGATGATGTCGTATTGCTTCATCATGTATATTATTTCCATCTTTATATATGGTGAAAGCACTGGCTACACCCCCTGGCATGACAGAACCATCTGTGTAGGCTTCCACATCGTATTCTTTTGGATGGATGGATTTTCTATCTTCTATAATTCTGATATTTTGGACTCTGTAGTAATTGAGGAATCGATACGATTTTTCTTTCTGCATTATATTGTTAATGTTTAGCTGTGTGTTATTGATTAACAAATTTCTATTTCCTATTTTCAGTTGGTAGTACTGAAATTCATTCTGTATTTTTATTAGGATTGGTGGAGTTCCTGTAAGAAGATACAGAGCTTCGTGAGAGACAGTCCTATAGGTCCGTATTAAGTTTAATAATGCCAAACGCTGAGTTGAACGTAGTAATTTTCGGCCATCAGTATTCAAGTTTGGATACCAAATTTCGTAAGCATATAGTATTTGGCGTTCTATGACTGTTTGATACCATATTTTCAGGATGTCTGGTTTGATACCTTTATTAAAGAATCGAAATCCACTAAATCCGTTTACAAAGTTTGCAATCTTTGTTCGAAGGTCTTTCATGTGATCTGTAAAATTGAATTTAGAATCTAACAATACGCCAAGATATTTAATATTTTTTACTACTTTTATTTTTATATTTTCTAATTTAAATCTCGGAAGTCTTCTTTCGAGGAGATTGCTACCGAAAAGCATTGATTGCGTTTTCTGAGTTGATATTTTTAAACCGAGTTCATCACAGATATTCTTAAAATGGACTATTTTGTTGTTGGTTGTAACTTCCAGGTCTATTACGGTATTTCCCTCTATTGGAATCAAAAAATCATCTGCGTAAACAATAATATCTTCATATAGATTTTTATAATTTTTTATTATGTAGTTAGCTATAAGAAGCCATAAGAGTGGTCCAAGACAGGATCCCTGAGGGCATCCTTTAAATACCCTGAACCACTCTATATATTCATATTGATTTAAGCCTATACTTCTTTTGCTTATATAATTTTTTAGTAAGGTTTTGAGGTATCTGGGTAACGGTGAGTCATCAATTATTTCTGATAATTGGTGCCAGTTTATTGAATCGAAAGCACCTGTAATATCAAATGATATGATGCCCACATAAGTATGTTTTTGTAATAATTGTGCAATTTTCTCTTTAAGTCTCTCCAGAGCTGATATAGTGCTTCTGTTTTCACGGAAGCCGAACTGTTCATCTTTTAGATAGTTTATTGCTTCAAGATAAGTTAAAGTTCTATTTTTTATTAATCTTTCTAGGATTTTACCAATCATGGGTAGTAGTGTAATTGGACGGTATGAATCAGGTTTTGATGGATCTTTGTTTTTCTTTCTAAAATAGATGACTACTCCTTTCTTCCACGTTTCAGGAAAGTGTCCAAGGTAGAGACATTTGTTATATAATAACTTTATAAGCTTCATATTATTTTTTATCAAATTTTCTAAAATTCTGCCATCTACCCGATCATATCCTGGGGCTTTCTTTTTATTTTGTTGGTTAATTGCATATTGAATTTCTCTATGGGTAAATTTAAAATTGTTATATTCTTTTATTGATAGTGTGTTTGTGTTTTGAAATGATGATTCGAATTCTGGGCTTGTATTGTAATGGTAATGAAGTAACGTTTCTTGAATCTCTTTGTATGTATCATTTTGAGTTGAAGATTCCATGACAGAGTGGATGAGATCTGTATTTTTTAAATATTTCTGCTTCAGAATTTTAAAAGCAGTACCATACTCCGAGCCGGAGGTTCGTTCAGTTAGAGGTTTATACTATTCTATGTGCAATTTAAGGGATTATCCGGTGCTTGCGCAGCACGACCCGTATACGGTGCCGAAGGCAGCGGGGACCAGGGTCGGAGGTTCGTTCGGTTAGAGGTTTGTACAATTCAATGTGCTAATTAAGGGATTACCCGGTGCGTGCGTAGCACGACCGGTATACGGTGCCGAAGGCAGCGGGGACCCGGGTAGGCGGTTCGTCCGGTTTGAGGTTTTACAAGATTCGAGATTTTCTACAATTCGAGGCACCGATGTAAATTAGGGGCCCGCTGGCGGGCGAAGCCAGCTAGTCACTAATATTAAGCACGGTAAACGTCTGTGTGTGTGTGTGTGTCTGTCTGTGCACTCCGCCTTTGTACCCGCAAAGGCTCCGGGACCAGTCGACGCACGGACGGCGGACGCGGACCGAAAAATTCGCAAAAAAGACGCGACGCTCAAGTTTCGATCGGGTCGGGATTCCGACCCGGACTCGGGGAGTTATTAATGAGCGAAAGTGTTTTAATTACCGACCGAAACCGAAGTTGGAAGAGAAGTCAAAACAGCGAAAAGTTCGCCTCCGCCGAGGGTTGCCGGTATACGTCCGGTCCGGGAAGGAAAAGGCAGGGGGTTCCCAGGGAGCGATTTAAGCCCAAAACCGCAGCGCAGGTCCGACCCCTATCTCCGGAAGTCGGGGGGCCAGAAATTCGTAAGTCGCACGTACGCAACCGGGACGTCGTCAGGTCTCATAAATTCGAAAAATCGTTTCCGTGCGACGATTAGAACCGGAAAAATCCTTTAAAAATCGATGGATAAAAAATTATTTTTCTTTTCTTTACGAGCTGCGATTCCCAGATCGGAGACGCACGGCCAGACGATTGTCTGGATCGGCATTTTCTTTGATGGAGGTCAGGTCACATGACGTTCAATTGGGTTTTTACAGAGGGGGGGGGGCATCTCTGATTCTAAGAGGCGCAGAAATTCCAAACTTTGACAGGGCGACGCTAAATAGATTCTGCTTTCAGAATATCTAAAAATTATTGCCATATCTTCATTACGAGCCGATATATTATTTTATTGTATAATTAATCATCGTTATTTGTATAATTAAAGCAAAAGAAAGATTTCCATTACAGTGCCGGCTAGATATTACGATTTTAAGAAGTAGGCCGCGTCTAAAAACTGCATTACGAGTATTTTCAGTTTTTGTTTTAGAGTGGCAACCAGATATTATGATAGGAAAAAGCGGGCTTCGCCCGTTATCGATTTTTTTTTTTTTTTTTTTTTTTTTAGTTTTAAGTTTTTCTACAGCTCACTGTCTTTGAACTAGAACTCAGGTAGTCTACATAAGTTGTTTGAGGAAAAGCAGTGTCATCGCCAACCCCCCCCCTCCCCCCGCTTTTTATGACAGTGCCGGCTAGATATTAGGATTTTAAGAAGTAGGCCGCGTCTAAAAACTGCATTATTATTTTAAGTTTTAGTATTTTAAGTTTTTGTTTTAGAGTGGCAACCAGATATTACGATAGGTAAAAGCGGTTATCGATTTTTTTTTTTTTTTTAGTTTTAAGTTTTTCTACAGCTCACTGTCTTTGAACTAGAACGCAGGTAGTCTACATAAGTTGTTTGAGGAAAAGCAGTGTCATCGCCAACCCCCCCCCCCCCGCTTTTTTCTTTTAACTGTGGTCCGTTTCTATAACTAAGAAACTATGTTACGGATGTCCACCAAACTGATTCCAAACATTATAATTAAAGTAATAAGGACCCCCTATCCAGATATTATGATAGGCAAAAGCGGGCTTCGCCCGTTATCGATTTTTTTTTTTTTTAAGTTTTAAGTTTTTCTACAGGTCCCTGTCTTTGAACTAGAACTCAGGTAGTCTAAATCAATTCGACTCGACATCGATAGAGCTTACCGATTTTATTTCGTTTTTTCACCACTAGGGGGCGCTTTCCTATCTTCGGTTCTACGGGCATGAAAACGACGGGGTATGGCTCATTCGACTAGACATCGAAAGTCTTAACGATTTCAGTTATGATCATATAAACAGATTGCGCCACCTGGTGGCGGAAGGTGGAACTAACGTATACTGCAGCGCGTGCGCAGCACGACTGCTATACGGTGCCGCAGGCAGCGGGGACCCGAGCCGCAGGTTCGTTCAGTTAGAGGTTTATACTATTCCATGTGCAATTTAAGGGATTATCCGGTGCATGCGTAGCACGACCGTCTTACGGTGCCGAAGGCAGCGGGGACCCGAGCCGGAGGTTCGTTCAGTTAGAGGTTTATACTATTCTATGTGCAATTTAAGGGATTATCCGGTGCGTGCGCAGCACGACCGGTATACGGTGCCGAAGGCAGCGGGGACCAGGGTCGGAGGTTCGTTATGTTAGAGGTTTGTATAATTCAATGTGTTAATTAAGGGATTACCCGGTGCGTGCGTAGCACGACTGGTATACGGTGCCGAAGGCAGCGGGGACCGAAATCACCCACTCGTGGACAGCCACCCGTGAGGTATAGGAACAATAAGTCCACGAGGGGAAAAATAAACGCTACCCGACACCGATAGCACCTATCCGTTCCAACCCCCACCGCAGGAGGCGCCTGTTTATTAGATTTGAAACAATGAATATAATTACATAACAATAATAAAATATAAAAGGTAAAAAATAACAATTTTTTGCAAATTGAAAGTTAAATATAAAAGGGCCGGAGGTTCGTTCGGTTAGAGGTTTGTACAATTCAATGTGCTAATTAAGGGATTACCCGGTGCGTGCGTAGCACGACCGGTATACGGTGCCGAAGGCAGCGGGGACTCGGGTCGGCGGTTCGTCCGGTTTGAGGTTTTACAAGATTCGAGATTTTCTACAATTCGAGGCACCGATGTAAATTAGGGGCCCGCTGGCGGGCGAAGCCAGCTAGTTGGAACCATAATGTGGGAAACATAATATCTTTCTTTATGTTAAATTAAATAGTACTCTACTTAACCGTAATTTGGTTTATGTTAAAACACATTTTGGGTTTTATTGGATTATAATTTGATATTCTCGTCAACTTTCACCTCGCTACAGATTTAACCAGGATATAATATCATATTAACATTAAAAAACCTAACAATCAGAGTTAAAAAACTGCAGTAAAAATGTATCGGTAATTGATTGTTTGGTTTGAACTCCTATCGTCGCCTGTTGAAGTGGCGAGAAAATCCAACTAGGACCTTCATTTTAAACAGTTTTCGATCCAATTCGAATTTCTAACTTTGAATGCGATTTCTTGCCTAATATCTTTAGAGCTAGCGCTTAGTTACTAGGCACTAAAGAAGGAACTACCGCGCCCTTAAGGAGCTGAAAAAGGCTTTTTTATGGAAATTAAATCGTTATAGTGTGTAGAAATATAGTCAAGACTTATAGTCAAAAAAGTGCTACCTCAATTATTCAATTTTCGATTTTTCGAAAAAATTGATTTTTTTTTCTTTTACAGAAATTAAATATTTATAGTGTGTAAAAGTATGGTCAAGGCTATTTAAAGTAATATCTCAATTGTAAAAAAAAAAACGACTTTTTTACGGAAATTAAATCTTTATAGTGTGTAGAATTATGGGAAAGACTATTTAAAGTGATATCTCAATTATTAAGAAAGATATGAGCAAAAAATTTGAGTGCGTGCACGATCGATAAAATTGACCTCGCCGAAAACATTTTACTACCTTATTAAAACTGCAGATGGCGCTGTGAATATATTCGGCGCAAACAGCGGATTCTGCAGTATATTGAGTTTTATTATTATCTTATTATCTTATTATTATTATATATTGTTATTATTATTTTAATTATCTCAATTTTAAACACGATTTTCCAAAAAACGTTGAGTTGTTCGGAAAGTTCTTTCCATTTGGGAAAGTTGGTTCGCATCGGAAAATTCTATCATTTAATTATTAGACATTAATTCCGATATCTAATGTCTAGTAATTGACGGGCAGAATTTTCCGGCACGAATTCGTTTTCCCAAACAAAAGGAACTTTACCGAACAACACAATACAATTTTCAACGTGGGTAGCATGATAACGTTACCAAGTTTTAACATTTTTGGATACAATTTTTGCTCATCTATGCATAATTAAATAGTCCAAGAGCCATCAAGATATTTTTGGAAAATTTTATTTTTTTTATATTTTTCCAATAATTTTAAAGGACAACATTTTAGACAAAAGATGATTTTTTTTTTCAAAATACACTCTCAGAATTTATGAGCGTTTGCCTTTCAATTTTCACGGGCAACAGCCTTATTGGATGGAAAACGGTCTGATCCACTAAATAAGCGGCCTTATCCCTTAGATACTTAGAAAATTAAGAGCAATCCACTTATTCTTACAGTTCTAGCCCATATGTTAGCAAAAATACGGTACGACCCCATACATTGTCCTCCGCTAGGGTGTAAACCTTCATTTTACTCGTGTTTCGAAAATTTTAACCCGCCAAAACAGCGATTCTGTAATGATTAACTAACGTGCTACGTGCTACGAAACAGTAAGCAAAGTGTTATTGTGCTTTAAAGTGCATTATATCCTGTGCATTATAATGCTATATTACTTTGCCCCGTAAAATTACGGACTGCACAAAATGATGGGCATGAATTTTTTTTTTTTTTTACGGTGTATGACTAGAATTTCTGTTGCCGGCCTCTGCCCGTAATTTTACTGCAAATTTTTTGACAGTGTAGCGCAATTTTCTTATTTTTCAAAAATTTAAAATCCTGAGCCGATGGCCATTGGCTACAATTTTATTTTACAAGACGAACATGAGATATTAATATTTTTTTATTTCTACAGGAAGTTAGGATGCTGCCCATCGTGCCGGGATATTTTAGTACAGGTCAGCGCAGCTGCAGGTTTCCAACGTAATATGTGACCAAATTTAACAACAAAAAAACTATTTTTAAACAACTTGAAAGAATAAAAAAAAACGCATAATTATTAAGTTTTCAATTAATTTTACTCCCTTCCTTAAAATAAATTCTAAAATATGTCAATTTTTCTCGGCCGAGAACGTATCTCTTAAACCAGCATATAAGTAAATGCACAGAAATTGATCACATTAGCTGTTAAATTTTATGTTAAAGTTATGTCCAAGGCAAAAAAAAACAAAGAAGAATTTTTGAAAGTTAAAACAAATGATATTATAGTTTTTCTGTTTACTTTGCACCAAAAAAAAGTATTTCATTTAAATATTTGTTTAATTGTGCGACAAAAGAATAATAATCTTTTCAGGAAGATTTTGAATGTATATACGAGGGAAAGTCATTAAGTAAGTCACAAAAGATAATTAAATAATAACTTACAATGATATTCATTTCAAAACTATTTTTATTTCTCAACATATTCTCCACCAATATTTATGCACTTATGTCACCGCTTTATCAGTGCCACAACACCAGCTGCATAACATTCTTCGGGTTGCTGTCTCAAGTTGAACCTTTTCATCATCTGTGAATATCATCTTGCTTCCAAGATGTTTTTTTAGTGGACTAAACGGATGAAAATCGCTTGGAGCTAAGTCGAAGCTGTATGGTGGATGTTGAAGAAGTTGCCAACCAAACTTTTGAATTGTCTCCCGTGCTCAACTTGAAGTCCTAATGTGGCTGAGACAGCAACCCAAAGAATCATATGCTGCTGGTGTTGGGGCACTGATAAAACAATGATATAAGTGCATAAATATTGGTGCAGAATGTGTTGAGGAATAAAAATAGTTTTGAAGTGAATATCAATGTAAGTTATTATTTAATTATCTTTTGTAACTTACTTAATGGCTTTCCTTCGTATCAGTTTGTTTTAATTGAATTAAATTTTAAAACTTTCAGTTTAGATTATACAGAAAAAAAAAACACTTTAATGTCAGATATACGAAAAAATAACGATTTCTTCTAATAAGTCTAAAGTGAAATATCGAATATCCAATTACATTGAGTTATTTCGAAATACTATTTCTACATATGCCACAAACTCGAAATATGAACCGTGTTATCCCACTCTATTATTCTAGAAAACCTGATACAGAAAATGGTATATTAAATTTTATAATCCGTGGTATTTTTGAAAAAAAATTTATTTTGGAAAATATATACGATCTTTAAAATCTAATATAAATTTTCTAAAAATATCATTTGAACAAATCAAATTTGCTTGTTCTCCAAGGTTTATATAAGATATTTTATTCATCATTGAATACTTAAAAATAGATTTTCAAGCTATTAAATAGAATGTAAATCTTTTTAAATAACGCATGAAATTTCCTAATGCAGATTTTTTTAGTTAAATATATATATAGTAATATATGTTTTTTTACTAAGTTTAAAGAAATGATATATATATATATATATATATATATATATATATATATATATATATATATATACTTTTAAAAATAATGATTGTATCCAAAATTTCTCTTATCTGAATTATCATTAGTATCATATGGGAACAATTTTCTTACATTTTGAAATATAATTTGATGTATGAGGGAGAAGTTTTTCTAGCTTTATGCATTTTTTCAATAATACATTATGGATATTTTAGGCAAAATGTATCATAATTTACCGGATACCCATAATTAAAGTGCACGTGTCTCAAGGTATCTACAAGCTAAACTATTAGTAATATTTTAAAAAGATTTGGTATGTATACTATTTACAGCATTCGGAATCAAGTTCGGCAACAAAACAAAATAATTTAAAAAATTTCCAATAGATGGTGTTGTATATCATTAAAATAAATAATAGTAAACAAAAAGAAAAAAATTAAAACAAAATTTATCGCAAATTTCACATGATTCTAGCTTAAAGTTTTAGCCATGAAAAGCTTCATGAGTCTTAAAATTTTAGCAAAAGAACAACGTGATGCATTAATAAAATGTTTTTATCAAAATGTTAGTAGCCCCACCAGTGACTGAGAGAGGTTCTGCTCTCAAAGCTGGTAGACGGGAGGTACTGGGTTCAAACCCCTGTCGTGCTCGTTGACCTAACCGTTCGGAGTTTCCTCGAACCTTGCCGTAAATACGGGTTAGGATACCTTAGAAAAACCCCTAGGGCCTATATCCCTCGAGTAGATAATCGGCCGTCATAAAATCAACCAACCAACCAAAATGGTAGAAATTATAGCACTGCTATGAAAGAATATCGTCGTCTCAAAAGATATTGATTTAAAATGAGTTACTTTTGTTAATATTTGCTAATAAAACACCTCAAAAATTTAAGTGACATCTATCGGTAAATTTTCAAACTAATAATTTTTATTGCATAAGACGTGCTTGTATACTCTATACAGTATATATACCAAAGCTTTTAAAAAATTCCAAATAGTTTAACTTGTACAGGTCTTCAAACACGTGCACTTTAATTAAGGCCTCTCTGTATTTAAAACTGTAATGAAACATGGTGCGACGTAGTCTACAGGATGATTTTAAAAATGAAAGAAACAATTAAGAGCCTACATCAGTCACGCGAAAAAACGCTCCAGCTAATGTTAAGTCTATGGGAAGGTTATCGCGCGATTTCTCGCTCGTATTTTAATATTTTTAAATGATTTTTTTTGCTAAGGATAGATGAGGTCGATCTCTAACGTTGTTAGTTTTTACTTTTTCGATTTTGGTTACGGTTTTTTTATAAGCGGACATTTTCAATTTTGGAACCGGTTGGAACCGGTTCTGAAAGTGAAATTACCCTTATATAAACAAACTGGAACCAAAATCGAAAAAGTAAAAAATAACTACGTTAGAGATCGACCTCAACTATCCTATGCAAATGAAATCATTTAAAAATATTAAAATGCGAGCGAGAAATCGCGCGATAACCTTCCATAGACTTAACATTAGCTGGAGCATTTCTTCGCGTGACTAGCGTAGGCTCTTAAGAGTATTAATACAAATAAAAGTCACGTAGCAATCATCCAATCGCGATTTACTCATTTGTTAAAATTACGAAGTGTCCCATTCAAAGTTGACACCTAATCTTCGTTCAGAAAGTCAATGATAATTAAGGCATTGTAATGATATTTTCAATAGATTTTTTTTTTTTACTTTGTGTGAATTGTGATAAATTCGGAGTTCTGGACATCCACAATTATTCGATCAGTGAAATAAGCAATACACTGCAACAAAAAAAAAAAAAATCCGTTAAAAAATGAAAATGTGCTGCTTACAATCGAGACGCCAGTGTAATTTCTGTAAATTCCAGGAAATTTTTCCGTTTCTTCACAAAATGTTTTCGTTTTTTTAGCATATTTATGTATTAAAAATGTCCCTTAAAAAGACAAAATATAATATTTCAAAGACAAACTTACAGCTATATGAATTTCAATTTAAACACTTTTTAAAGACCCGTTTGTATCAAGGACAGAATTTCTCTATTTAATTCAAACTATAGTAAACAAACAATACTTTCCCGTCACTGTCAGCTACATTGCCAAATATAGATAATGCGCCTCAATGCTGATTGGATACAGAAGGTGGCCCTTTCCAGCTCTTATCATGATATCATCATATTTCACACAAAGTAAATTAAGTCTGTTGAAAAATGCATTAACCCTTTCAGTGTGGAATTTTTTTGGGGGGTTAATGCCCTGTGCGGAATATTTTGACAAAAAAAGCGACATTATTTATTTGATTACCGGGCATAATTTTCCGGTACGAATTGATTTTCCCAAAGGGACACGACTTTCCGAAAGACCCAATACAAAACTAAAAATCATATCTTATGGTTATACGAAAAGCACGCCACTGGTTTTGGTTATAGCCAAAATACTGCACTACGCAGGCGCAATACGTCATCTCTGCTAAGCCCATGACGCACTACAGTGAGCATAATACACGGTGTGAACGCCTAGGCGATTTTGTCGACGCTTAATGTAGTCTACAGCACCCAACTCCTAGATGTTGACATTAGTCGACTGCCGCACTAAAAGGGTTAAAATATCATCATTAACCCTTTGACAGCGTCGCCATGGCAGAGTTAGTTTAAGTTTTACATTTTACTGCCAATACTTTTGTATAGTAACCTTCGTCCTATTTTACTGAAGAATTTTTGTTATTAAATATGTCAAATGTTTTTAATCAGAAATAATGGTGTTCAAATTAAAAGACATGCGTAATTTCATAGTTAAGGAGTTAGTATTAAACTATAAATAAATATTGAAGTTCAGCTCCTTACCCTATATATTACATCGCTATTATTATAGAAACCATATTAAAAAGCACAGTAAATTATACAAACCGTGGAATTCTGGAAAATATGATCTAAAAATTTCTAAAATAAAAGTTCCTGGAATACCATAAGAACATATGAAATCATGCTTTTCCAAGATTTATATAAGAACTTTTATCCATAATTGAATACTTAAAGATATTTTTTCAATCTAATGAACTGAAAAAAAATAATGCTTTTCCTAAAATACTTCAGGAAAAGTATTAAATTTCCTATCCCAGACCTCTAGTGTTATCATCAAATAAATAAGCTTTTTAATAGAGTTAAACACAATAAAAAGTGTACTTTTATAACTATTTGAAATAATGATTGCTTACATTTTTCCCCTTCCGAATACATAGTATAAGTAATGTATTGTAATGTATAAGGAAAGTATTGTAATGTATTTATTTGTGTATGAGTGTGTGAACACGGTTACTTGCAAACAGTACTTCGGAATGAGCTCCCATTTTGCGAATATGTTAAACCACTGTCGAAAGAACTGTATAAGTATTCGTATAAATCGGTCGATTGGAATAGGTATTTAATCAATTTTTAAAACATTATTTTCAAACCATTTTGCGACAGAATCTATAGGAAAAACACCAAGTAAATGTGATAGAGTTTGTGAAATAAATATGGTGGCGATGTAATCAAGCGCTAGTGGCGCAGAGTTAAAGTCTCCAGTTTCAGAACGGAAGGTCCAGCGAGCGAATTCAGCCGATTCCGTTGTTTTTCATTTTTAGGGTTTCGTTCATTTCACGAAATCTTATTCTTTCCTCTTCTCTGTCTGTCCGTCACAGAGCCGGTTCTCAGAAACTGTATAACTTACAGAATTGAAATTTTGTGTACTTACAGCTGAATACTTACTGTCACGCGGAAAATAATAACATTTTGAAAAAATTGTTTTATTTTAATATAGAGGATAAAAAAACCAAAAATCTAACAGCCTTTTCCTATTAAATTTAAACATTTTTTGTTATAACAGTTGCCAACAATTAAAAATCTACAATAAAATTATTTCTATAATAATTAAATTTCTATTGAAAGATTTCCACGTGAAAAATGAAAATGAAATGAAAAGTTTTACCAACTGAAAAAGATTAATATGACGTCATATTGGTAATAAAACGGAAATTTTCAAACATTTCTCAGTAATACAAGGAGTATGAGTAAGTGTAAGTACAGAAAGCAGGTTAATATGACGTCATTAGAGAATTAAAAAGAAAATTAATCTGACGTCATATTGGAAGTTTAACGGACTTTTTCAAATGTTTGAGAATAATACAAAGAGAGTATCAATATGAGTAATAGAGAAAGCAAGTAGATGTGACGTCAGCAACTGATTATAACGTCATATGAGTTTGAGAAACGTATTTAATCATGATAAAAACTCGATTATGGAAATGTTGGCATATTTTAACATTTTGAAGGTAAATATTTTTATATGGTCTCTGTGCAACATGTTTAATTTTGAAATTGATTTTTTTTAAATATCGCATTTAGTCCACATAACATATTATTATGACAGAGTATAATAGCGGGCCTCGCCTTCTATCGGGCCGGTTCTAATATTCGAAAAAGTTAAAAACATAGACCGGTAATTTTTTACTTTATAAAAAACATGACTTTTATTTTTTTCCTTAGAAAATGAAATTTATTTGAATTTGTTAAAGAAAGGATAAAGTGTCTTGAAAGGATTATTATTCTTAGCCCTTTCTACGATCTTCCATCACACTTACCCACTTGTTTACTTTCTGGACACTTGAACCAGTCTTTGTAAAGTCTAGTGGATTCACTGTAGGTTTTTCGTTTAAATCATCATTAGTATCATATGTCAGCAATTTTCCTACATTTCGACATGTAATTTGACTTATTAGATTAAAAATATTGTGATATGTATAGAGCAAAATTAACAATTACATGTGCAACTGTTAATGGGAAGTAAAAGTATATTGCAGCGGCAGAATTGTCCGGCATTCGTGTCTAAGCTCGTTTCAAACACTGAGCCACACGCTCCATATCTCGAAATGTAGCTGATCGTATACACGGTGTCACTGATCAAATAACAATGTATTTCTTGTAAGGTCATTATATTCAAACAAAGAACAGAAAATATCTTGAAAATATTGCTAAAATATACAAATTATATTTTCTTATTCTATAATAATTAGTGAAAACTACTATAGTTTCGAGAGACCTTAATTACTAGCTCTCATCATCGGATTTAGAATAAAAATATGTTCTGCGGGAACAAAAAAAGTTTTTATCTTTCCGGAATAACTACTCTCTATTACTAATCACGTTTTCATGGGAGCTGGTAATTAATTGTTTTCCAAACTATTACAATATTATTTCATCGCTACATGAAAAATGATTGAGTTGTTTGGAAAGTTCCTTCCGTTTGGAAAAACCAATTCGTACTGGAAAACTCTGCCTGTCAATTATTAGACATTAGATATCGGAATTAATGTCTAAGAATTAAATTATAGAATTTTCATTTACGAACCAATAAATGTCAGATAAGCATAAAAATATTTAATTGAAACGTTTAGGCTTAAAATATTTTAAGTACAAAGTTAATTTATGCGTAATTATTACGTCCCATGGTTGATACACATATGAATTTTATTGAGTTAAGTAAAATTATGATTTTCTTTTTGCGCCATTTGGTTTTTAGTTATTTAACTTTTATACGTTTTAAAGTATTTCCATTTTGATGCAACCAAAAATATTTTTGGTGATTAGTACCAATTTTCCACTGTTTCTAACGATGCAAATGTGTTAAAACAAAGTGATGTGTGACTCTATGTTCTTATGTGATTTTGTTATTGTAAACCTGATTTTTTATATTTTCGTTACACATATTAAAATGACGCTGTAAAATTCCCAAAATTAAATATAAAATACGTCCACTAATCTATATCTGGTCGTGTTTCCTCAGTGATAACTGTAACACATTCCAAATCACTCAAGATCATGAACAAAAGGCATCTAAAAGCCATCATGCATATCAGTTAAAGAACGGATATGCTACACACCCTTAATTTACATGCAACTGAATACAAGCGATGAAGATTTACTTTTGTGAGATCTTCAGGGGCGTCAACCAACCGAATATCTGAAATTGCGTCAAGAAATAAGACTGTTGAGTTATGCCTCAAAAAAGAAATTGGCGTGAGTTAAGTATATAAGTCACACCGGCGATGCTTTATGGTTATTCAGGTGCCGGCACTGGCAGAGCAATGAGGATCCGGAACTGTTGGATAACAAATGTGACAACAATGGTAAGCATTTACAGTTTTCAAGATTTTGTGTAGTCTAGCCCACTAAGCGTGTGGAACGTAATATTCCGTTCACTAAGCTCCAGGTTTCACTGCAATATATGCAATGTTTAAGATAATATAATTCTATAGATTTAATGAATTTTCAAAACATTGAAGACTGATTAATACTCTCAAGGGTTGCATTCATATTTGTAATTAAGTTTTATTTATAATGCGGATAGAATCATAATTTTTTAGCATTTTAAACAAAATGCAGAGAAAACAACATTACAATTTTACCCTTTTTCAAAAGGCTCAGAGGGCTAGTTAAGAGGACTTTAAACTGTAGCAAAAGACAAAAGCTTCTTAATCTACGAAAATATTATAACCGCGAACGAAATTAGAGTATAATGTCTTCCGAGTTGCCCACGATTGCGAAAAGTGTTTCTTTATCTTTTGCAAACTCAGTAACCAATTGATTTCTGAGATTTAAATGAGTATTTATAAAAAAAAAGAGTTATTTTTCTGCCCGTAATAGTGAGTTAAGTATATAAGTCAAACCAACGATGATTTATGGTTATTCAGGTGCCCACACTGGCAGAGCGATGAGGATACGGAACTGTTGGATAACAAATGTGACAGCAATGGTAAGCATTTACAGTTTTCGAGATTTTGTGTAGTCTAGTTAAGTAACGGTAAACTGTAAAAAAAGGCAAATCTTTCTTAATTTACGAAAATATAATATAACCGCGAACAAAATTAAAGTATAATGTCTGCCGAGTTACCCACGATTCCGAAATGGGTTCCTTTATCCTTTGAAAACTCAGGAACCAATTGATTTCTGACATTCAAATGAGTATTTATTTTTTAAAACGTTTATATTGCTGCCCGTAAATAGTGATTTAAGAGCCTTCATCAGTCATGCGAAAAAACGCTCAAGCTAATGTAAAGTCTATGGGAAGGTTCTAGCGAGATTTCTCGCTCGCATTTTAATATTTTTAAATGCTTTTTTTTGCATAGGATAGCTGAGGTCAATCTCCAACGTTGTTAGTTTTTACTTTTTCGATTTTGGTTCCAGTTATTTTATATAAGGGTACTTTCCCTTTCAAAACTGGTTCCAACCGGTTCCAAAATTGAAAATGACCGCTTATAAAAAAACTGCAACAAAAACCTGAAAAGTAAAAACTAACAACGTTGGAGATTGACCTCAGCTATCCTATGCAAAAAAAAAAGCATTTTAAAATATTAAAATGCGAGCGAGAAATCACGCTAGAACCTTCCCATAGACTTAACATTAGCTTGAGCGTTTCTTCCTGTGACTAGTGTAGGCTCTTAAGTATATAAGTTAAGCAGGCGATGCTTTATAGTTATTCAGGTGAAAACACTGGCAGAGCGATGAGGATACGGAACTGTTTGATAACAAATGTGACAGCAATGGTTAGCATTTACAAGATTTTGTGTAGTCTAGTTAAGTGGGCAGTAAACTATAAAAAAAATACACACGCTTCTTAAGAAAATATAATACAACCGGGAAGGAAATTAAAACGCAATCTCTTCACAGTTACACACGATTACGAAAAGGGTTCTTATATCTTTTTAAACCCTAGAAAGCTACAAATTTACGACGTTTAAAGGAGTAGTTATAAAACGATAGTTTCTTGTAAAATAATAAATTAATGATTGTAATTTTTTTTATGGATATTTCAAAATATTATTTTTATTTTCATATTTAACTTATTTTTTTAACTAAAATTATATTACTGTTATATTTAATCATAATTCGTTTTAATACAGAAATGAAACTAAAGTGCATTTTAAAATTTCAGACAAACTAAATTTTTCTTTTAATGGATTTGTCCTTATTATCATCTTTGGTGTATAATATGTTTAACATGTCATATATTTCCACGACGCTACGTTCCTGGAAGTTACATTATAACTGAAAAAGACAAACAAAGACAAAAGACTTTACAATTATGTCTATCATTTCTATTGTATTCATGCATTTATAGATAATTAGTTTGTGTCTGCACATACCAAGAATTACATTATTTTGCTCGTATATGTTACAAAATAATACTTGTAACAAAATTAACATAATAATGCATATTTAATCTGCAAAATAATTTTTCCATACTTTGGTTCGCTCTAAATTTTGGATGTAAATGAGTAACAGGAGATCAATTTTTTTCAACTGCACTCTAAAAAAAGACAAATGTTTCTTAATCCAGTAAAATATAATACGAACGAAAATATACAATAACCTCTCCCGATTTACTCACGATTCCAGAAACGGGTCTTTTATCTTTTGAAACCTCAGAAAACAACAATTTTCCGATATTTAAAGAAATATTTATAAAACAAAGTTTTTTTCTATGCCTGTAATTATCGAAAATGTTTCCGAGTAGCTTTTTCAATGAAATTAATAAGTATTTTTCAAACCAGGCTATCAGTTTTCCTGATGCTATCAAGTAAATATTGTCAGCAGTGCAACTGAATTTATACATGCAAGAATAACAAAATAATATTAATTTTAATGTTAATATTAATGCGGTTAATTTATCATGTTCGTTTGTTAAATATATTTGTTGAACATGAAAATGTTCACTTGAGAGTTTATAGCTTCCGAAAAATGTATATTCCGGTTTGAGAAAACTGATTAATGCATAATGAAAAAGCTATTCGGAAACATTTACAAAAATTGCGAGCAGCAAAAGAAATTTTGTTTTTTTAACATATTTCTTTAAATCTCTAAAATCTGTTTTCTGAATTTTCTAAAGATAAAGGAACGCTTTTTCTGAATCGAGGGTAACTCAGAAAAGATTTTAATTATAATTTCTTAGAAGTAACATTCGTATTTTCTTTACAGTGCAATCTTTAAAAACAATTTTGATTACATTTTTTATTACTTTCGATTACTTATTACTAAAAATTATTTTTGATTGACAGCAAAAAAATCATCTAAAAGTATTGTGTGCCAAGAGTTAAATAAACATTGGGGAAAATATTCAGTTTACTGAAACTTTAAAAAATCTTAAACCTACTAACTATTTTTTAAGTAATAATAAAATACCCCATTGCTTTCGAATTATCGAAATATTTACTCATTTTTAAAGGACTTAATTAAAAATATTATGCATGGATTTTTTAACTGACAGGTAGTTATTTAAAACAAATAGTAAAAACTGGCATAAAGCTGAATTTAAATTAAAATTTTACATGTTAATAGTGTTAATAGACTTTATTACTAATTTGAGGATTTTGAAATAACCAACATTCCGAAACGGATGCACTGAGTTATATTATGTATCAAGATTGTACCTTAAATATATTCAAAGTTTGAACAAAAATTTAAAAAAAAAAAAAAAAAAAAAAAAAAAAAAAAAAAAAAAAAAAACATGGAGCATTTTAAAGATGTATAGACTGTAAAAAGTTTAAGAAAAAATGCATTTAAAACACATTCAGATATGTTATTCTCATTAATTAATAGATATTTCATCTTCAGATGTAGGAAAGCACAATTTCTCCCAAATTTCTGGCAATATATTTTTATTTTTTATATCTTACCAAGTAGCTTTAACATTAAAACAAAAGCCTGTATTTTTCGACAATTTTAATGATTTTAAAATCATCCGACTCCTTCATATTTAGAGAAAAAATAAGAATTAATAACTTCTAATTAGGAGAACTTTAGTTAAGATAACTTTTTAAACAAAATAAAGTGCATTAGTTTTAGAAAATATCAGAAACATTCAAAGAATTTGTTACTTTAAATTTAATTTTTTAAAGTGATGATCATTGTCAATAGCATGAAATATTTCGGAGTTTTACCTTAAATAACATACCAACATAAAAATAAATTTCTGTTTTTAAACTCAAACATGTTTTTAAGTGTTCTTCTTAATCACTGACATAAATTGTGTTCATAAATATAAAAACTATGCGATTTCTTGTAATAATTAAAAGCCTTTTAAAATCTGACCAATATTCAAATGTAAATCATAATATAACTAATGTTCTTACACAAAAAAGCCGTTTGCGTATTATATTGGTTGCTTTTGGTATATATTGTATAAAGTAACAGCTCCAATTATTTTCACTGGTCAATATACAAAATTTACTTATTGGAATATTATAAAAGAAAATGTGTCACATTATTGATGTATTTCCATTTGCATGATTAATTAATGTGGAAGTTTCCCAGTAATATGTGCTAAAATACATTAAAAAATAATAATAATTTAAAAATTTATTTAATGACTAAAAATGTGATTAATATAGTTTAAAATTCTGGGCTATATATTTATAAATATACGTTAAACTTTTAAACTGCATTTGAACCATGCTATAGAGATATTTATATAAAATTTTAGAAAACATACATGTATTTTTAAAAAAATTAACTTGAATAAACTTCAGTAAAATGATACTTAAAAAGCATGGTTTCTCAAAAATTAATTTACACATGATCTCGTGAAATTATACAGATTCAATATAATATATTTAGTTGTTCTTTTCTTTGCAATAATATGAATTTTAAAATGTTTTTAATTGATAAAAGTTAGGGAAAGTTTAAAAATTCCTCCAATTTATTAAACAAATATAGTTTTTAGTTGTTCTTTTCTTTGCAATAATATGATTTTTTAAATGTTTTTAACTGATAAAAGTTAGTGAATGTTTAAAAATTTCTCCAATTTATAGAAACAAATATAGTTTTTAGTTGTTCTTTTCTTTATAATAATATGATTTTTTAAATGTTTTTAACTGATAAAAGTTGGTGAATGTTTAAAAATTTCTCCAATTTATTAAAGAAATATATTTTTTAGAAGAAATCTAGATACAAATTTCTAAATAGTGTAAAGTGGGAAGTTTAAATAATCTTTTATTACTATTAACAAAACTTTTACAATTAACAAACATTTATGAATTATTCTAGTGTCTGCAAATGAGTATAACTGTTTAGTTATTAATTATGCATCAGAAGTATAGTTAAAATATTTCTCATTTGTATGAATTCGATTTATAATACAAATACTTTCAAATGCGTAATTTTCCGTTACTAATTTCACTGAATATTGTAATATTAAATTTAATTTAGCATCACAATAGATATAAAAAAAACGTATAAAAATTGACGAGCTCGAATGGAAAAACCCTGTTACTTTCATATTTATAGTTAAAAATTTAAGAAAAGTGTTACAACAGAAAATGAAATACTGAACATATGTAATGAAATGTTCTCCGAAATTATTCTGCAGTGTATAAAAAGGCAAATGTTTTGTAATCTGCGAAAATATATTATATACAGAACGTACGAAAATATACAATTGCCTTTTCCGAGTTAACCGCGATTCCGAAAAACACCCTTTATCTTTAAAAACCTCAGAAATCATTCTTTTTCGAGATTTAAAGAATCATTAAAAAACGAAGTAAATTTTATTGCCACCGATATCCGGAAACGTTTCTGAGTAGTTTTTATAGTGTATTAATCAGTTTTCTAAAATCGGTAACTCGGTTATTAAGATTCTGTTAATTCTTAATTAAGCATTTTCAGCTGCGTAACTGATTTTATACATGCAAGAATAACATTAATTTTAATATTAATATTAACGCCGTTCATTTATCATGTTTGTCTATAAAACATGTTTGTTGAACATGGAAATGTTTACTTGAGAGTAGATAGCATCCTATAAAACGATATTCCGGATTGAAAAAACTGATTACTAGAATGTAAAATATACACGGAAACGTTTATGAAATTCAGTGGCGTCAAAAGAAACTAAATGCTTCTTTAAATGAGGGGTTTAGAATGACACTGGATTAAGTCAATATTTAGTAATTTGAAAAATGAAGGGTTTTGTGAAACTTGTCGTATTGCCTTTGCATTAAGTGGTCCAACGTGTTTTGCCCTCTAGTGACTCCTTAATTGAACTATGACTTATTTGACTGTCATACTGAACAGAAATTAATATACTTTAAATGAAAATAATCTATATTTTTCAAATTTTTGACTTACTCCACTGTCATTCTAATCCCGTCAAATCTCGAATATATATTGATTTCTGTGAGCTATCTATGGATAAAAATGTGCTTTTCGGAATCATTGGTAACTCGAAAAAGGTAATTGTATATTTTCGTTTGTGGTTATATTATATTTTCCTATATTAAGAAGAATATATCTTTTCTTCTGCGTACATTATCCCTTATTTTTGCTTCTCGGTTGATTATTGCGTTAACATCATAGGATGTAATATTCTTAATATCAATACTAACATTATTTTATAATTTTATTTTATATGTTTATTAATCCCAAAAATTATTATAAAGTACACAAATTTTGGACAATAAAGTCAATATGTAGTTTTCAAAAGCAAAAGTAAATTTATGTATTTTTATTCATCTACTTATGTATAGTTTTTTAACAAACACTTTGCATTTCGATGCATTATATTTTTTTAGACTGATGACTTAATATTAAACCAAAATACAAATAAATGTTAGACTATAGTAACTGTAAAAGAAGAAAAAAGTGACCGAGAAGCAAAAAAGCAATTTCTAAATCCCCCCCCCCCTTAAGAGTCATTAATATACCAATATTTTCACCATTTAAAAACATAAATTAAATACACAATATGAGGCAATTATTCTTCCCTTTCATCTCTCAAAATATACTATTTACTCCAAAATAAATTAGTACAAGAAAATTTCATGAAGGTAATGCAATTTACTTTAATTTTTTAAATACCAAGCCTTACAGAATTGAGGTAAAAAAAATCTTCATTAAAGTTACACGCGTTTTAATTTTAAATTGCTGTCATTAAAACATTTATGTTAATGTAGATATTGTTACTAATGAATGTTGACCGAAATATGTGGTCATTTGTGTTAGTGGTTGAAGGAATAAATAGTTTTTCATTAAAGTATCTACTTCTAATAGCAGGTAAAAATCGATACGATAATTGGGGCTATTTTTTAATTGGTGAAATTTATAATAATTAAGTTGCTTTTAAATTTCTTTTAGTGATTAATTTTGATGTAAAACCGACGTTTTTCTATAATTACGGTGGTCATGATTTTTTTAAACATTTTTTGTGCATTTTTCTTATATGCATTATTTGAAAATTTGTTTTCTTGAATATCTGTAATCAATAAAATATATACTGTGTAAGCAAAAATCATCGAACACATTGGATTTTAGATGTTTTATCAAATATCTAGAGAATTATTTGATAAAATCTTTAAAAATTTGGGAGTATAAAGAAATTTTTACACCTCATATTTTTCAACGAAGATTTGATCCAGAGGGTAATTAAGAGAAAAATGAAAGAAAACAAGTTGGAAATTGTACGTTAAACGTGACAAACGAAGTATGCTCGTATTTTAACTAGTTTTGCAATGTAAAAAAAAAATCATCCTTATTATTTCAGTGAAATTAAATGAACAAATTTCTGTCGATAGTTCGGAAATAATTACTGAAGTATTCACATCTGAAAGTAACTATCCACACGTACAGAAAGCTTGGTGGCGGGAATGTGGTAATGAGTTTATCAAAATCAAAAATGTCGTACTGATAGTTTTGACGTTAATGCGATATCATAGAAACTCAGAAATGACTCATATTTGAGAAGAATATGCCAACACCTTGTGACATGTATTTGTGACCTAAATATGAGCGGTTTAAAAAATTATTTTTTAATTTACTTGTTGTTTGTTGTTGTTGCTGCATTATGTGAACTGGCCGATCGTGACGTCAGACTAAGTCCCAAAGGCTGTGGTCAAGGACGCGCAAGGACGTTCCATTTATCGAGGCAGCACAGGCCGAAGAACTGAGTTTTGATCCGGAAGTTTCCCACAATTTTTATCCTTATCTAAAGTGGGAGGAGAATCTCTCTGCTCGTTACCGCTCTCCTGCTTCACTGTAAAAAATGACCAATGTTTCTTATTTTATGAAAATATACTATAACCACGAACGGAAATATAATATAATCTTCTGAGTTATCCGAAATTCCGAATAGCGTGTTCCATTGTATTTTCAATCCTCAGAAACCAATACATTTCCAAAATTTAAGGAATTATTTATAAAAACAAAGTATTTTTCGCTGCCCGTATTTTTCAGAAACGTTTCCGAAGGGTTTTTATAGTGTATTAATTAGTGTCCTCAGCCTGGAATACCTGTTTTCCGAATGCTGTCCATTCTCAAGTAAACATTTTCATGCTCAAAAAATATGTTTAACAGACAAACATGCAAAATTAACAGCGTTAACAATAACATTAAAATTAAGATTATTTCTTTACTCTTTCATGTATAAATTAACTTATGCGACTGAAAACGTTTACTTGAGAATGGATAGCATTCGAAAAACAGGTATTCCAGGCTGAGGACACTAATTAATACACTATAAAAACAATTCGGAAACGTTTCTGAAAAATACGGGCAGCAAAATATGCAGGGTCATTCATAATTCCCTCCGGGGTTTCGAAACGTTATAGTAAAAAAACAAAGACGAATATGAAAAAAGGGAACATATGAAATTATTCCGAAACTATTCAAGTTTTACTTACATACATTACAGGTGTTCTATGTGTGAACCCTTGGTCACACGGCATACATCCATGCGATAGTCCAGTTCCTGCCATACTCCGTTTCTTTAAATTTCCGGTACCACACATGAATTGTTTTGTCAGTTGATCCCTGTTTTCGATATTTATTACGAAAGGCCCGTTGAACTGACACCACTGATTCAGATTTAAAGAAACGGAGTATGGCAGGAACTGGACTATCGCATGGATGTATGCCGTGTGACCAAGGGTTCACACATAGAACACCTGTAATGTATGTAAGTAAAACTTGAATAGTTTCGGAATAATTTCATATGTTTCTTTTTTTCATATTCGTCTTCGTTTTTTTACTATAACGTTTCGAAACCCCGGAGGGAATTATGAATGACCCTGTACTTTGCTTTTATAAATAATTCTTTAAATTTTGGAAATGTATTGGTTTCTGAAGATTCAAAAGACAGTGGAACACGCTATTCGGAATTTCGGGTAACTCAGAAGATTATATTATATTTTCGTTCGTGGTTATAGTGTATTTTCATAAAATAAGAAACATTGGTCATTTTTTACAGTGTACTGACTTCCATTCGAAAGGACTGCTTCTAGAGGAACTTCGGGTATTATGGAATACTATTTACCATAATTTCCGGCGTATAATCCGCGGATCAAACAATCATGTTTCGACCCAGAAATTTTATTATATAAAATGTAACTTACTAGATCGCTGTAAATATTTGACTTCAATTATTGAATGAAATAACTGGGTTGAAACAGAATTGTTTGATCCGCGGATTATACGCCGGAAATTACGGTATATTTGGGGCAGTACGACATCCCGATATTGTGCAAAAACCGAATACAATTACAAACTTAAAATATCTGCGAATAGTTTTTATAGAAATCAAAATATTTTACGAAACTACATCACTTGCAAGCAAATAATAATAACAAATAATGAACAGCGCGATCTACGGGACATTCTGGAAACGTTCTTACGTAATTTATGATATTGCCGCTCTATGGCAGTACTTTACCAAACAGGAACCTTGGTACTCCATATTACAGGACTTTTCCATAACACCCGAAGTTTCTGTTACGTTAGGTATATGATATCCAGATGAAAGCCCATAGTAATTCAGTGTTCATGGGTTTTCTCCGCTCAACAAAGAAATACGGTGATTAATACGAAATACGAAATACTGAGAAATACGAAATTTTATCACTTGCAAACAAATAATAATGACAAATAATGAACTGCGCTTTCTAAGAGCATTCTGGAAACGTTCTTACGTAAACTATGATATTCCCACTTGATGGCAGAACAGCATGATTATAAAAAAAAGTATCCCGATATATGAGCCCCTAACTATCATACCGTTCACAGAAACTGAATGAAACTTTGGTTTAAAGTATTTTGAGGTATGCGCTCAAGAATCATATGAAAGACAACAGTTAAATTCTAACAGTTACGGTTACAGTGACAAAATTTCGAAAATTTCAAATGGCAACACCTACTTTTTTTAAATTGGAATGTGATCTTCATAGTGAAAAACCATAAAAACCGTTGGAACGGTACCTGTAGCACGAAAATTGCCGGCGCTAGACAGACTAAGAAGAATAGTGAAAACAACCAATAAGGACAGAGAAGCAACAGAAAACAAAACATTTTATTGTGTTTCATACATTTTCCATTTTACACACGACGACACTTTACATGCGACAGATGGTGGATAGCACTGAACAATAAAATGTTTTACTTTCTGTTGCTTCTCTGTCCTTTATTGGTTGTTTTCACTTTTCTTCTTAGTCTGTCTAGCGCCGGCGATTTTCGTGCTACAGGTACCGTTCCAACGCTTTTTATGGTTTTTCACTACGAAGATCACATTCCAATAAAAAAAGTAGGTGTTGCCATTTGAAATTTTTGAAATTTTGTCACTGTAACCGTAGCTGTTAGAATTTAACTGTTGTTTTTCACGTGATTCTTGAGCGCATACCTCAAAATACTTTAGGCGAGAATTTCATTCAGTTTCTGTGAACGGTATGACAGTTATGGGCTCATATATCGGGATAGTTTTTTTATAATCACCCTGTACTTTACCAAACAGGAACCTTGGTAATCCATATTACACGACTATTCCATAACACCCGAAGCTCCTCTTGCGTCAGGTATATGATATCCAGATGAAAGCCGATACTAATGCACAAGCTTTCGTCATCTCAACAAAGAAATACCCTGCATTCTGTTTCCTTTCTGTGCTTGGGTGGGGAACGATACTTCATAGTGATACTTCATCTGTGACTTATTTAATTTTCTTTAAATGCATTAACGTGCTCTTATTCATTTGAAAAGAATGATTTATGAAAATTTTCGAAGTGCAAGATTTAATTAAATAAAAATATTGATTTTTTTTTTTATTAGTCAAGATTGATCTTACCTAGATTGAGCTACCTGAACCAACAAAAATTCAAATTCAACAAAGCAGGGAAGCCTACCATATGGCTTAAGCTCTACAAGACCTGCTAGGCAAGTTTATTGAAAAAAAATTTGAGGCTATTGGGCTTTTACATAATTACAGCAAAAATCATTCTTAGGGTCAATAGACTTTTACATAATTACATCAAAAATCATTATTAGGGACAACCGACAACCGACCGACACAATTCACTCAGATACATTATGTCGGTCGGTTATCGGTTCAAGTAGCTGAATAGACAGAGAGTTGGCAATTTAAGCTACAGCTTGTGGGTTCGAGGACCCATTTTCACTCAATTGGAAAATTTGCAATTCGTATGATATATTTACCAATCAATATGATTGAGTTAAAAATAGTAAAGTTTAACAAATATAGTTTGCTACTAAAGTAATATCTTACCTGTTAACCGGCATATCATTGTGACAAAGATTTTTATAACATTTAATGCACATTTTTGTTCAAAAGTAATAATCAGTAGAAATTTTGTTATATCGTTTTGCATTTCAAAGCTAGCTGATATATATATATATATATACTGTTGTTGTTGTTTTTCGTTTTTTTTTTTTATTAGAAGGCGGTTTTATACAGTTTAATTTTTATCTTAAATTATATTTTCCCACGTTCCTATTTATTTTAACAATTATTGACATAAACTGACAGATAACAAGTCCTTGATTATTATTTTCTATTCTTTTATAATAGTTCTGAACTTGGATACTTTAGTTTTTCTAATATTTAAAAAACTCAAAAATTTAAACCATTTTCTTTTTAAATTTTATATTTTTCTTAAACTCATGCTTGATTTCTAATTAACTTCACTTTTCTGTTTACAGGTGCAGCTGCTGTTGTTAATCCTCACTTTGTCTGTGATAGAAAACATGGCTCAGCACGGTTTTTTACCGACTACTCATGATGTAAGAAAATATTTCTCCGAAGAATTTATTAGAATTATATTTTTGTAAAGAAATTTTTCTTGGAAAATACTCTCATGTAAGCTTTTAAAAAGTTTAACTTTGACACATAAGGAAAAGAGAAAAAAGTAAAAGATAAAAACCGTTACTCTTTCATTTGATGCTCTTTAAATATTTTGTATTTGGAAAAGAAACTTTTCTTCTTTAAAGAGATTTCCCAACTTAAATACTTTTATATTTCAAACTCATTTACTTCCAGTTGATTTCACTTTTGTTTGTTTTTCTTATCACGAATTTATTTAATTGAATTTAAAGATAATATACCATAAAACGCATCGACTGTAAAGAAAACGCTTTCGTAGATTTATTATAATTAATTTTCAAATCGTATAAGAAATTTTTTTAGCACTAAAAAAATATTATTAGAGAAAAGTTTAGTAGCAATTAAAACAACTAATTTTCAATTAAGCTTAAATTTAAAAATAAATGTGCTAAAATGTTTGAATATCGTTCATACAAATGTATTATGCGGCTGAATAAAGTTTTTTTTGTTTGTTTGTTTGTTTTAGATAAATCACTATGCAAGATATTAACATTAATATCTGAAAATGTTTATATGGACTATCTATTGAAAAGGATATATGGGTATTTATATTGAATTTCTGAAAAAAATTAATTATGGTGTATTAATGATAGGGAAAAAACGACACTTTCAAACTGATGTTAGTTAAACATTTTGTAATTGTAAACGGATTATTTGTACACAAGTAGGCACCGCGCGACTTCAATATTTGAGACTATTTTCTGATACGTTTTTTCATTAATTTTCAGTTAACTATAATTTTTTATCAAGCAATGTGCTTTAACGAAAGATGAGTGTACTATGTCAAAAGCCTTTTCAAGCCTCGCATCCGCCGGACTATAAAAGATACTGAAAATCCAAGTTCACCAAATTAAAGAACTGACTTTGCTCTTTCCAAAGCCACCTTTGGTTTAAAAAAAAAATAATAACGAATATTAAATTATTGAAAAAGTATATTTTCTGTAGTCTGTTTCGCGATTTTTGGAATTTTGCCAATATTTAAAAATTTGCATCGGCGCTTCCGAGCAGGTAACGAAAAACTAAAAATATCAGGCAATATCTACATTCGTTCTCTTTTTGACCTCTGCAATTGTTTCTGAAAAATAAGAATATTAACCCTTTGAAACAAATTCGCGTGCAGAACTCATTTTTGCGATTTCCGATTTTCTGTGATATATAAAATCGCACATCGGCTCTCTATAATAACAAAACAAAAAACAAACATCTGAGAACATCTAAATTCTAAAGGGTTCAAGCAGAAATCTTTAGTTTAAAAAAAAAATTAACGTTAACACTTTCGTAAACGTCTTTTACCGTAAGTCAGTTTCGCATTTTTAACGATTTCTCCAAACTTTAAAAATTCGAATCTGCGTTTATAAACAAGATACGTAAAACTAAAATTACCGCGCCAAATCTCCGTTTCTTTGTCTTTTAAAATCTGGTATCTGTTTTTTAAATTTTGAATTTTAACCCTCCAAAAAAAATCGTTTCCAAAACTCACTCCCGCAATTTTCGTATTTTCGTCCAGGTTAAAAAACCGGCATTGACTCGGGACATGTGAATACGGATAAACAGAGGACACCAGATCATAGACAAGTTCATTTTCTTTAAAACGCATTGTTGTGTTTTAAAAAATATCTACATTAACCCTTTAGAAATCGGTCGTTTATGTAACCCACTTTCGCCTTTATTTTGGCAATGTTTACCCGTTCTTAAATTTCAGTTCTACTAGGATATATGGTTGGGTAGAGTGTTCTGAAAAGACCTCTTCCAGAATAGATTGTGCCTTCTGGCGGTGGAAGTTGAAATTACAGGAGTATTTCTGGTACTATGGACCCGATTACGTCGGGGTTTGACTCATTCGACTTGATATCTATACGAGTTGTAAATTTCCAACTGGACGAAAAATGTCCGGGCCAGGATTCGAACCCGGGATCGCTTGGCTGAAGCCGCCACGCTCTACCACTGAGCTATCCCGGTCGAATCTGGAGGGCATAATTCATCCAGTTATCCTTATTGATCAAAGCATCTGGTCTGATATTTTAATCAGCTCAACAGAAAAGATCGCAGGTAATGGAACTCCAGTAAACGCTGGACACGTGAATACACCGGAATATTTCTTTAACACAATTTTTCAAATTGGTAAAGTAATATACGAGTTGTAAATTTCCAACTGGACGAAAAATGTCCGGGCCAGGATTCGAACCCGGGATCTCTTGGCTGAAGCCGCCACGCTCTACCACTGAGCTATCCCGGTCGAATCTGGAGGGCATAATTCATCCAGTTATCCTTATTGATCAAAGCATCTGGTCTGATATTTTAATCAGCTCAACAGAAAAGATCGCAGGTAATGGAACTCCAGTAAACGCTGGTTTACCTGCGATCTTTTCTGTTGAGCTGATTAAAATATCAGACCAGATGCTTTGATCAATAAGGATAACTGGATGAATTATGCCCTCCAGATTCGAACGGGATAGCTCAGTGGTAGAGCGTGGCGGCTTCAGCCAAGCGATCCCGGGTTCGAATCCTGGCCCGGACATTTTTCGTCCAGTTGGAAATTTACAACTCGTATATTACTTTACCAATTTGAAAAATTGTGTTAAAGAAATATTCCGGTTGATATCTATAGTCTTAAATATTTTAGTTTCGCTTTCTACCGCCTGGGTGCGCTTTCCGATCTCGTGTTATATGGGCCCGATTACGACGGGATATCCCTCACTCGACTTGATTTCGATAGCTTTACAGATTTCAGTCATGTTCGTATAGAACAGATTATTATTATCATGAGCTTGGACAGCGCAAAGCGGGTCAGCTATTTTTTATGTAAAGGAAAATTTTATACAACTTAATTGGTTATATTCTACAATTTTCTTTTCTGTGAATGAAAATACTAACCGAAGACCCCATTAGACCGTAGAAAAGTAAAATTTCTCTATATCGCAAAAATAAATAAAAAAGCGCTGTAAATTCACATAGCCATGTTTTTTACTGTACCCCACTTTAAAAAAATTCTGAGTAACCATCAACCCTGGTATTATATAAACAAAAATTGTTTATCTTAACAACTATTATCATCCACTAACCATATTTCATATTTAGTGTTACATTTTATATATAAATATTTTTAATGAGTATGATTTATCATTCAAATAACTATTTTTAGGTAAGTCTAATTTAACCAGATTTAGTAACTTGTTAAGCAAGTTTCTTTTACCGTGTAAAATATATAACTAACATTTTGGATTAAAATATACGTAAACAACTTCTAAGATATTTGTTTTTCAACAGATTTTATTAACCACTGAAAAGTTAACTTAATTGAGTTCGTAGGCGTAATTCCACGTAAAGAAAATATTTTATAAGAAAATTGTAGAGTAAAAGTTTTACAGCAACTCAGTGGGCTAACTTGAAAAACAAGTTTTTTTTCTCGTGTTAAATACTTAAGTCATAGTTTAAGTTTCCCCCTTAAATAATGAAAAAGCATTATTAAAAAAAGTAAGAGTTTAAGGTAGTAAAGGAAGAAATTTTTTTCAGTAAATTGTAAATAAGCTCTGTTCGCAAAATATTTTATGTGAACTACATATTAAATTTTTTAAGAAACTTTTTCGCACAGTGACCATTTTATTATTTTTCATTGAAACTTGACATTTTTAGGAAATAATTTTCTTTTTACACAATTTTATTTAACTTTTTTTTTTTTTTTTTTTTTTTGTGTAAAGATGGAATTTTGCAATCGATTTTTCACTCACTTTCTAATAGGATAGAATTATAAAAATTATATACACATGCGTCTTTTCAGCTTCAACTTAATTATAGCTTAATACATTAATTTTATGGCATTTTTCCATTAGCCAGACGCAGTGATAAATCGTCAAATATTCTGTATGGTTACAACTGTTTACAAATTAATAAAACGATGGAGTTAATTATGTACCAAAACATGCTCGCCAAAGAAGGCCAACTGGCTGTGCAACTGTGACAACAAAATATTTTAACACTAAAAAATAGAAAACATTAATAAAATATAAAGAGTGTAATATAATGTTTTAAAAAATACGCTTTAATCAATTAACAGTTTAATACTAATTAAATTATGATTATACATGTTGAAATTAATTTGGAAATCTTACATAGATAGTTTAAATAATGTTTACAAAAACACAAAATTACAAAAACATATAGTGTCAATTTTCGAACTTCACTTGTTCCTACTGTCCGTCAATGTGTTAAGATAAACATTGAATGCTTATGAAAGAATGTGTCTAAAATTAACTGTTTTTACATTTGTTCCAAAATTCATTCATGCCGAATTTGATAATGCTTATTTTAGAAGAAAAAATACATTACTCGCTTATTTACAAAATATTTTAAATTTAAAGATGCACAGTTTAATAAAAGTAAAATAAATGACAGCGCAAAGAACTTTACTCAAACGTAAATACAACAATATTCTTTTGAAGTTTCATTTCTAGACGTCATGTGTTTCTAAATAACTTGTACATCTTAAATACAAAATAATGTTAATATGAAAGATAATATGAGAGATAATAAAGATAAATATGAAAGATAAAAGATGAGAAATAATATTATAGCAACTGACAATGTTAAAAAGAATTTCATTATTCTTATCAGGTATAAATTTTATTTAAAGATTTTCCTGTTTATATCTGCTTATCTTAAAGCTCATAAAATAAAATTTAATGAGTTCTAATTTGAAGAATTTGTGATTATACTTTAATAAAATTGAATTAATAAAGATGTTTACTTTTATAAAACTGAATAATATTAAGTTTATATTTCCATAAATTTTATTTAAAAAATTACAATTATGACCGTTTAGTCGTCGCAGATAAGTGTATAGATATTTAGTGGCTTTTCAACTATAACATATGCATCCGTATACACTCTATTAAAAAACTGGTTAAACCTTTCACTAAATTGTAGTGTAGAAAACGGTATCACGTTAAAGGATGTGAAACCTTGTTCCAATATTTGGTACTCCGATTAGAGTCCTGCTTCGGGTCGGGTAACCTGATTTTACCCGAACCCGGGAATATTTTTCAGATGAAAAAACTATATAAATCTATTTGACATTTAATTGATATACATATGTTCAGTTTTCAACATAAAAGATAAAATTGATATTAGAGACATAATTGTGGACTATTTTTCATAACTGTATTAACGGGTTTACGGTTGACTAATTTTGTTTTCGTGTTCAGGTCATGCTTTGCGTTGACTTGAATTCCAATTTTCAGGTTCGGGTTAGGTATAAAAAATAGGCTGCGTCGTCAGGCGCCTGAGGGGCGACCGGCGCGTCTTCGACCACCGAACCCAAGTCCTGAGGGACTTATAACGCGCACGACCGGGGGCTGCTCCCTGAATGCTCTTCGTCCGGTCGGAGGACCGCCACCTGTGGATCCCCCGAACCCTTAGACCCATGTGTGGCCGACATAGGGCGCTGCGATACGCGGTGGATCCTATTATCATATTAAACCACCACGAAACACTTGGGGACGGGCGGGTGTCCCCCAACAGCTTCGGGACTGGACACCCATGAGGGAGCCAGGCCCTAGATCTTAAGTCGGGTTTTTCCGACCCGCACTACCTTTACCATAACTCGAGGGATGTAGAGACCTACAAAGGTAACCACGGTTCCCTCTCGTAATGTACAGTTCAGGTTAGGTATAACTCGTTTATTCTGACGGAACCATAAACTTGTGCAGGTTTAATTGTTAAATAGAGAAACAAGAAATGGCAAAATGATGAACACTAAATTGGCTAAAGTTTTTCTTTGCAATCATTGGTTAATCAGTCCAGTATCTCTATTTAAAATGAATTCCGTTACCCTGTAAACATCCAAGCTTGAATCGATAATCTAACCTGACTTCTCTCTTGTGAGTATTCTAACCATAAAACAAGCAGGCGGATGTCGTTTTTCTCCTTATCAGTTACTCGTTTACTCCTTATTAGTTATATCAAAAGCGGATATAACTAATTGTACTGATTGGAAATTGTACAGGATGCGCCATAAGTTCGTTAAAATAAAAAATAAAATAATTGTAACGAAACAAATTATGCTTAAAAATTGCGGTTTGCAGGAATGGGATTAGAGGGAGATCGGATCTTTTTAAATAACAAACAAAATTACGGTTAAAAAATTACCGATAGATAGCACTGGCATGCACAATATGAAACAGATGTATGCAAATCAGGCGGTCAATAAAACTCCTCAATGCACATAAATATTTCATTCGATGCCAGCAGTACGCTATCGTTACCAGAACAAGCGTTGTTGGTTAAGCACTTATGAAAGAACGGGGAATCAGCAACCGGTGCATTGTGAAAATTCCGCACGGCAAAGGAACTCAAGACGAGAAAAGGACCCGTTTCAAGTTCTGGAATGCTAAAGCTTGTTAGACTCTTTGAATAAACGGATCGTTTGGGATCCCGAAGTAGGAGATCCTCCTTGATATCTGCTTCATATTATGCATGCTATTCTATTGGTAATATTTGAACCACAACTTTTTTTTGTTACAAAAAAAATTCGACCTTCTTCTAATTCCATTCCTGCAAAACGCCATTTTTTAGCAGCATTTGTTTCCTTTTTAATGAATTTTTAAACTTTTAACGAACTTATGGCGTTTTGGTATATTATCATAGGATGACCAATGTTTAAACATTGTTTAATATTATTACAGAATCTAATTAGAATAAAAAAGGTTGGAAAAGTAAAATGAACCATGTTTTGTTATTTCTTCCTTTTTTGCACCACCAAATAATTTAACGTTTATTTTTTTATTTATTTACAGCGTTTGGCTGCAGGAACAATCTTGTAAAAAATGTAGAGCCTCCTACTAACTCTCTCGCAAAACATTGTATAAAAATATGGCTGGTACCAATTGATTAGTAATAATGCCTCCTAATTAATAATTAATATTAAACTAACATTTAGCTTAGGGTATCGTCAGAATATGGAAATTGTAACAAATTTTAAAATTTTCAACATTGACACCTAACGTTGGCATCACATTTAGATTCTTCGTCAAAATTTACTTTCGAATACCAAACTGGAAGTCATTCGGTCAAGTAGTTTAAGAATTAGGAATGTTTAAAATGTGGATGTTAATTTCAAATTTAATTGTTGCAAAACAGATAGCAGTTTTTTGAGTATAACCCCAAAATTATTTGGCGCAATAAGTTGTAATTTATGATTCGCATAATTAAAGCTTCTAGAATTTGATTTCTTTTAAATATACATGTTTTTTCCGTTACATGTTTTTATGAACATTAATTTTATATAACATATATTTTGAAATTGATATTTAAAAAAAAATTATGAATTGTAACCTATGCATATTTTAAACGAAATTGATTTCTAGAAGCTTCAAATATGTCAATCCGAAGTTACAGCTTATTCAGCTAAGTAAGTTTTGATTTCTGCTTAAAAACATTATATGTTATAATATGTTTGCTCGCACTGCAATCTGTTTGTTTTGCTATGCATGATTCTCCCTAATATGCTGTAACACTGTTGAAACTAATGATATATGAAGGTTTTTACTTTATATTTGTTATGACATATTTTGTATTTCTAATGTTACTCAAAGTCAGTTCATTTCTCTAATGTATAAAACAAAATAACTCAATCAGTTTTTCGTCAAGAGATCTTCAGATCTTCATATTTATAAAATCCAGGATCTTGAATTTGTAATTAATGTATCAAAGTTAACAATTTATGAATTTATTAATATTGAAAACTATAAAAAAAATCTATGTTTTAAGTATTTATAACTTTCCATTAAAGTACGTTTCTCATTAAAATATATCATTTTAAATTTATTTGACAAAGTACAAGTAATAACTTTCTTTACGATGTTTTGTTAAAAGTGTTTTTTTTCTTTTTTTTTTTTTTCACAGGGAAATAATGAAACACCATTTCATTTCGATGTTCACAAAAATATAGATAATCCAAGAAGTGTATCTGTGACATACCCTTTTCATGAAGTGTTTTCAATGAAAGGCAAAGAGGGAGAAATTGAAAGGATACATTATGCTGTAGATGATAAAGGAGTACGTGCCAACTTCTATTCTAATGATGTTAACTCACCATTGAACTATATTCCTACTGGGCCACACTCTTCGTTTGTGCTGCCCGTTGAAGAAAATGGGAAGAAACCACTAACTTCACCTGCTGTTAATTCACCATTTAATTATGTTCCAAATGTACCACAGTCTTCTATTATATTGCCTGTTGAAGGAAATACGAATAATCCATTAACTCCTCCCGCTAATTATCCAGCAATACTTCCATATATGTTTCCATTAAACAATCTTCCCTTTAATAATTATATCAAAAATAAGGAATTTTCAAGTTGGCTATATCCTACTGGCTTTAATGAAAATTTAAGGATTTTCGAAAATAATGATTTAAAAAACAAAGAACTTGTCCAGACACAACCTTTATCACACAATTCAAAGAACAATTCATTATTTAATGTGAATACTCAAGATATATATCCAAGGGTTGTTACCAAACAAACCATCACACCCCCTATCGAAGAACAAAATTATCGAATATCAAATAGTGTTTTTAGCACAAAACAGAAAAATGATGTTGGTGTTGCTGTCTTCGATAACACAAAACTGATAAACACGATTAAAAGCGATACTGGAGAGTTTCATCAAAACGCGGATATGGATCTTTATCGCATTCCAAAGCAACGACAAACATCATCGCAAAATTATAAAAAAGAAAAGTTATCCCCAAAATCCAAAAATTCTAATTCAAAACCAAAAATAAATTTGGTAGATAACTTTAAATTAACAGAATCCATAGATATAAATCCTTTTGGTATCCCATATTTATCTCTTACTCCTTCATTTAGAAATAATATATTAGAAAAATCAAACTCAATCTCTAGAAAGGATGAATCTATAAAAGATGAACAATATAATACTTCATATCCGGATACAATATCATCAAATTTACAAGACACGAGAGGGAATAAATATTCATCTACACTGGATACATCAGACGTTCCAGAGATTAGTGAAATTCCCAGTTCTCCAAGCACTTCTGATTTGAAAAAACGGTATTTGGAGCAATTGAATTCACCTTCTGTTTCAACAGTTTTTGACATATCAAATGACAGTGGGCGTTTCTATCATTATGTTTTGAATATGGTACAACCAATGAGTTCAGTAACTAAGAATAAATATTTCACTACAGGAAATGCGCTTCTTAAGCTTTTAGACGAAGCAAAAATACCTTACACTGAAGAAGATATTACTTTTACGCAGACATCTAAATCCAAAAACGATAAAGATAGTTTAAAGCACGATCCAATTAAAGCTAAAAGTTCAACAAAAATTCCCATTATTAAATCGGATGCAGGAAAGAAAAACCAGAAAATCAATAAAAAAAGTGTTACTACACCAAAATCAACTTCTCAAAATACATTACATAAACAGTCGTTTGATTCAACGATATCCAAAAACGTGACTCAAGAAGAAATAAAAGAAGGAAAAAATTTGACAACTAAAATTATTGAGGACTCTCAAATGTTTCCAAATGCCGTACTGAACAAAATATTTGCTACGGAATTCACTGCTGAAACGTCAATATCAACTGTAACTGAAGCATTTACTACTGAAACGTCGCCATCAACTGCAACTGAAGCAACCACTACTGAAACGTCGCCATCAACTGCAACTGAAGCAACCACTACACAAAATATAGGTACTACATCATTATTTATTCAAGAAGAAAATACAGCAAAGTCTTTAGATTTGGTAGATTTATCACCCGCGTCGTTAAAAGAAAATGTAACTGATATTCAATCAGACTCCTTATTCATTACGGTAAGGAACGGGCCTTTAAATATGCTAATGATACCAGTAAACTGGTTATTTTCGTCCAATTCCAATAAAAATGACACAGATAAAGAAAATGAAGGTAATGTCGCAAATATGAATAATACAATTAATGAAACTGAAACTTCTACATTAGATTTCTTAGATTCAACAACATCACCATCGCAAACTATATCAAATGAGAATGATGATACTGATGTAACTGACAGTAACTTACAAAGTAATGAATCTATTACTCTAGGGATACCTAGTACAATAGTGCCTATTATTAGTACGACACCTATATTTACATTGATAAATAGAGATCTAGATACTACAACAACAGAAATTTCAACAGAAAGTACTACAACAGAGTCTGCTTCTACTCCTTCCTCGATGGAAATAAAAACTTCTGTTACTCTAAATGATGATCCGACAATTACTCCTGTTGCTGAAATGAATATGTCTACACAAGAAATGGACACCGTAACGATTTCTGATAAAAATCAAAATAATACTCAGAAAAATTATACTGAGATTTATGACAGTGTGCGACAAATTTCATCCTCAAAAGTTGATTCGAAATTGGCTGCAGAATCAAAGAAGTCAATTATAGAAGGAAAAATTCTGAATATGAAAAATGCTATGATAATTCTCAAAGTTTCCAATATGAAAGAATTCATCTCTCATATTAATGACTTACCATTAAATTTAATATCAATGATTGGAAATTTTGACAGGGATAATAAATCTAAAGAGAGAATCATACATACAATTGCACATAAATCCATGCCAGAAAAATTGTTAAATAAAGAAAAAAGTAAAACAGAAATTGTCATTGAGAAAGCAAATAAATCCAAGTTGTCAGAAAATTCTGTTCGTAAACAATCTACAAAAAGAAAGAAATCAAATGCAAAACGGAAAATTGATTCAAAGAAACATGAAGATCCTCAGGTTGAATATTCTTTAATTCATCCTCTTCTTTTTGAAAATGGAGAGAAATCCATATTTAACCTCCCTCATGACGACATTAAAAATATTTTGGAGCTATCTAACACCTTTTCTGCAGATAAACCTGTTGATACATTAAATTATTTCTTACAAAATGCTTTTTACAATGCTAAAGAAAGTACTTTTAAACAACCTCCTAATGCTTACATCCAACCTCAAAGCTCTATTTTTCGAAACGGATTTGATAATGTTTCTAATAAAAATATACCGGAAGTAAAAATTACCACATTCGATAAAAATACAAAGGGTTCAAGAACATCAGAAAGTTTCCGTTTAGTTAATGACATGATAAGCCATTATCCTTTGCAATACAACCATCAACAGAACACAATTTTCCAAGCAGACTCCTTTGATGTGCCAGTCAGTAATGATAAAGAATCTGCTTCGCAAATTGTTAATGAAATGCCGTCGTCTTTCTACTCGATATCAAATGCGAACCCAGAAGTGTTAGAGTTGGTAGAAAGAATAGACATAGACAAAAATAACTTGATTGAAAATGCCACAGATAATCTTAATATATTACATGAAAATGTCTACTTTGACATACTTCGTCTTAATGATTCAAATTCTTTCACAAATATTATACCACAATATGAAATATTTGAATATATTCCAGTTGACTCGGTTCAAAATAATTTACAAGGAAATTTAGAAATTAGTGATTCAAGAAATGCAGAATCCGAAAATCCTGTTATACTTTTAGATGAATATGTTAATGGTCCATTTGAGTCGGATAAAAATAATCTACAAAACAATTTAGAATCCAGAGATTCAAGAAAAGTACAGTCAGGAAATTCTGTTGTCCTTTTAGAGGAATATGCTAATGGCCCGATTGATCCAGATAGAAATGATGCACAAAACAACTTAGAAACCAGTAACTCAAGAAATATACAGTCAGAAAATCCTGTTATCTTCTTAGACGGGTACGCTAATTCTCCAATTGACTCAGTTAGAAGTAAAGAACAAAGTAATTTAGAAAACAAGGATACAAGAAATGCACAACGAGAAAATCAAGTTATATTTTTAGACGAGTATGCCAATGGTCTAACTGACTCGGTTAGAAACAATGTTCAGAAAGATTTAAAATACAGGGATTCAAGGAATTTCCAATCAGAAAATCCCGTTATCTTTTTAGAAGATTATTTTAATGCTCCAATCACCAGACAGCAAAATACAATAAATACTCTGACAGCAGACCTTATTGATTATGAAAATCAGTTTTCAAACTTTAACGAAGAACCTAATATATTTATTGTGGATGATCCATCTTTCGGGACTCGTTTGCAAGAAAATTCGTCTCCTGAAAGTCCTGCAAATGAAGAAACTATAGCACCACACTTAAATGTACATACTACTGATGAACTAGAGAGTAGTTCATTTCTCAGCAGAGCACCTTGGTTAAAATAAAATTAGTGTACACAAAACATTAACATTTTTGTAAATAGATTAATCTCTGGAATTATATGATAGATGTTTTGCTTTGATGTGCCTCATTACATAGAAAAAATAACAAATAATGCTTTGTTGAAAGTGCATATTTTGTTGTTTCGGCAAATAAAAATGCATTTTTCATTCAAATATGGAAGTTTTTTTATAATAAAGTGAACAGTTGATATTACTTCACAAAACCTTGCACTGAGTAGTATTATGCATATTTTTAATACACTCCTGCTAAATAATTTCTTTACCTTCTTGTTGATTCTTCATGATCCATCTTTTTGGCCCCATCTTAGGATTCTGAAAGTCTTGTAAATAAATTGCCTATTGAATTACATTAAACTGTAAGCACTACTGACAATCTGGGGAATAGTTCATTTCTCAATAGAGCGTCAGGAATAAGCTAAATAAAAAGATGTAATGCAGTGAGATAAAAAATGCCTCCTACGGAAGAGTTACGGAAGAGTTAAGAGCCTACATCACTCACGCGAAAAAACGTGAAAGCTAATGTTAAGTCTATGGGAAGGTTCTTGCCCGATTTCTCGCCCGCATTTTAATATTTTTAAATGATTTTTTTTAATAGGATAGCTGACGTCGATCTCTATCGTTGTTAGTTTCTACTTTTTCAATTTTGGTTCCAGTTTTTTTACGTAAGGGTACTTTCACTTTCAGAACCGGCTCCAGCCGGTTCCGAAATTGAAAAAGTCTGTTTATAAAAATTCTGTAACCAAAATCAAAAAAGTAAAAACTAACAACGTTAGAGATCGACTTCAGCTATCCTATGCAAAAAAAATCATTTAAAAATATTAAAATGCGAGCGAGAAACCGCACAAGAACCTTCCCATAGACTTAACATTAGCTTGAGCGCTTCTTCGCGTGACTAGCGTAGGCTCTTAACTCTTCCATAAATCATCGCATAAAAATGTGGCTGGTGCCAACCAGTTAGTAGTAAAAATTATCAACTATCGCTTTGCTTATATTATGCTTCGGTGATTGAATATATATGCAGAAATTGTTACAAACTTCAAAATTTTCAATATTAACACCTAAATTTGACTTCACATTTGGATTCTAATAAAAATTTTACTTTTGGATACTATCGAGGTTTAAATCTTGAAATCCTAATATTAAATTAATTTTTAATCGTTGCAAAAAAAAATTTACAATGTGGTTGTTTTTTTAAGCATAATTTGAAATTTTCTTGGGGAAACGAGCTGTAATTTTGGATTTGTATATTTAAAGCTTCTATAAATAGATTTTTGTTAATAGATTACAATACATATTTCTTTGAACATCAATTTCAAAATTTATATATTTTGTAATTAATATTCTAAAAACATATGTATAATGTAATCTATAACATTCTTAATCGAAATCGATTTCTGGAAGCTTCAGATATGTGAATTCAAAACTGCATTTTATTTCACCATGTAGGTTTTTGGGTTATGCTTAAAAAACTACTCGCATTTTAATTTGTTTTGTAACGATTGAAAGTGGATTAAACATTAAAATTTCAAACTTTAACTCTGATTAATTCCTAAACTTATTTACCAATTGATCAAGTTTAATGAAGTTGATTTTTGTGAAGTATGGTACTTGGAGGTAAAATTTATCAAGGAATCCAAATATGATGTTAAAATTAGATCTTAGTAATGAAAAATTTAAAGTTTGTTAGTATTTCAACACGTACATGGCCCATGGAGCCTAATTGAAGAATAGCATTAATTAGTAGATGTCATTACTAATCGGTTGATACCAGTAAAAATTTTATAGGATGATTTGTGGCAGAGATAGTAAAAGGTATCCTTTTTTTCCACCACGGTACGTGATATTATAGCACCTTTGTATATAACCATGTTGATATTGAGATCTTTTATTTGTCTTAAATGCCTTATGATTAAAGTAACAATGAAAGTCATTAATTATGATGCTTTGCCTAAAACTGTATATTTGACTGTTTTGAGAAATAAACGTGTTTAATAATCACATTTCGATTCTCAAATTTATTTATGATGACATAAACATCCAAAAATGTGTATTTTATTTTATTTCTTATAAACTTGTACTGATAAAGAAGGTCTCCACATGCGCATACTCAGAAAAATTAGCAAAATTCTAGAATATTCTTGTTATGAGAATATATATGTTTATAAAATAATTTTGCTAACCTTGATATATCGTCCATAAAAAATGGAAATTTAGGGGGATTTTGGCGATTTATAGTCGGTTGTCGACACAATGAAATAAAAAAAAAAATACGCTTTTGTGATAAATACCCTTTAAGGGTGTATTCAAATCCAAACTGCTTATTTTGAGACACATTCATCAATTCATTTTTGCTCTAAAATACAACCAACTGGCAGGTTCTCTCATTCAGAAACTTTATAATGTCCGTATGTGTTTGATATTTTGATAAAGGCAGAATATATTCTTAAAAATGCTGTCAAAGTGGACATTTTGAACCGAATTTCCCGAAGCGATAGCGCTGGAAAAAAAAAAATTATCGTACTGTGAAAATAATTGTTTGTAAATCAATTTCTAATTAATTGAACGAAAAATAAAAACATGGAGCCCTTATAAATCTCTTCATAAATCACGCCGCCAAGTTTCATGTTGTTACTTTTAAAAATGAGTCTGAAAATGTGTCTCAAAATTTTGAGTTGTTGGAATTTTTTTTTTAATACCGCCTTAAGAAAAAACTTTTTCTAGTCTCCATACTGAACCAGTTTATGTGAGTTTATATTAAATAAATACAATTTTATAACTACCTTTTTATCATATACATTTTATGTATATATAATGAAATTTAATGATCGTACTATATGGTTTAGAACACAATTAAAATTGGTTAAAATTGTTTCAAACTCAAATGTCCGAAACTTTAATGTCCGATTCTGAGCACTTTAAGATCGACTTCGATAATTCATTTGCCTTATTTAATATCGAAATGTATAACGGCAGTGTTCTTAATTAGGCAGTTACTTTTAAAATACACTAAAACTTGTCTAGACGGTTAAACTTTGTAAAATTAAATAACTACGGCAACACGCAACTTTTATATATTATGTAAGTTAAAATAATAATGAACTATCTTACCGTTTAAGTTTAACTTCATTAAGTGTTGTGCATTTAAACACTAGTTTAACAAACAATTTCTAAATGCATTAAAATCGTTTGCATTTGGCGAAGGAAAAGCATTTTTCACCAAATCGTGTCTTTTTGCTCAAAATACTCGAAAGTATTTTATTTTTTTACAGATTTTCTATTGGAATTCCGCAGTTAATTTCACTGATCCTTTACAACGTACAACAGTTGATTCATTAGCATTTTTTTTTCAAAATATTTTGAGTATGCGCTTTAAGGGGACCTTCCTTGTGAGTGGATTTTTGTGTATTTTTATTACATTCTTCTTATGGATCAATCAACTATTCCTTGCTCGTATTCTTGAAATTTAATAAATCAATTTAAATCTATTAATTGTAATTTCTATTTACTTGAAATATGATGAGACCTTTAATCTATGCTTAAGCAGAGCAAAATTTCGAAATAATTGTTAATATCTTTGTTTTTCATGATAACATAGATGACAAAACAAAAATATTTCAATTCGTTACCGTAACAAAAAAAAAAAATGTTTCTTAATCTAGGAACATATAATATAACAAGAGACAAGTATATACAATAACCTCTTCTTAATTATCCACGATTCCAAAAAGCGTTCTTTATCTTTATAAACCTCAAAAAATATTATATTTTCGATATTTAAAGACAAATTTCTTAAAACAAAGTTTACTTTGCTATCACTGAATTTAAGAAACGTTTCCCAGCAGTTTTTATTGTGTATTAATCAGGCTTCTCATCCAAGAATATAACCGTTTCGAATGCTATCATTTCTCAAGTAAACATTTTCCTGTTTTCCGCAAATATGTTTTTAAGACAAACAGGATAAATTAATAGCATTCACATTAAAATTAAAATTAATGTCATTTTTGTTACTATTTCATGTCTAAATTCCTTTAGGCAGCTGAAAATGCTTAATTGCGAATTGATAACATCCTAAACCGATATTCCTGCTTAAGAATCGGATTATAATACTATAAAAACAACGTTTCCGGCTGCAAAAGAAACTTTGTTTTTACAAACGCTTCTTTGATTTTTGAAAATACAGTGGTTTCTGTCGTTTCGAAAGATATAGAACGATTTCCGAAATCGTCGGTAACCGGAAAGACATTATTGTATATTGTTGTTTGTGGCAGGGCCCGATTAATCTCTGAATCTAGGGGAAGAACAGCATCATTTTGGGGCCCCCTTTCACACGTGAAAAGTTTTCTAAATTTTACATTCATGGAAACTCATCAATGCAGCAAATACAATTCCTGGTAGGGGTGTAACTGTGGTAGATATTTTACAAACAGCTTTTCTTTATGTTCCCTGTATATAATGTAGATTTAGTATAATTGTGGTACATATAGTTGTATGTTGTGTCACTCAGGGGATTTCTAACCAACACATATGAATGCTACATGATTGGTTAACAGCCTATTTATCACATTCAAATTACCAAGTTAGAAAAGTTTTCTAAAATAGTGTGGATTTTCTCTTGCACTAGGCAAACTTTCCCCTCCAAAGAAAATGTACGCAATGAATAAACTATGAAAGTGGAACTAGAGGTCCCATTTTGAAATCGTTTTGGGGCCCCTCTCAAATTTTAGAGGGGAAGCTCCTGCTTCACGCGCCTTTTGGATAATCAGGCCCTGATTTGTGGTTATATTACACTTTGCTTGATTACAAAACATCTGTCTTTTTTACAGGGTAGGAGAAAAATATAAACCTTAATGAAGCGAAAAATGGTCTTAGAAACAATAAAACCGGTCAAGTGCGGGTTTTACTCGCGCACAAAGTGCTCCGTACAATAAATGTATTAATTGCTAATTGCATTATTACAAAAAATCGTTCCTAAAAGAATAATAAGACTTTGTAAAAAACTTCACATTATTCTATGAATTACTTTTCAGCAATTGCCTTTAATAATTGAGTTCATTTCTAATGAAAAGGTTGACTATTTATCACTACGATTTGTTTTGCCTAAAACAAAGACCCTGTACAAAGTTTAAACTTGGTTTGTGCTAAGCGCGCTTCGAAAGGGGGTATTATGTAAGGGAAATTTATCGGAACCCACGGTATTCTATAAAATGTTCTGAAAGTTAAGTGGAGTCACTTAAGTTTTTATTTCCTTTATTTACTTGCAATTTTTTGTAATTTTTTATCTTTATAGCTGCATACAGATGGTTTTTTTTTTTTTTTTTTTTTTTTTACTTTTTTAAAATTTGAAAAAAATAATAATACGATAATACGTTTATTTTTTTCTGTTTTTCTGAAAATTTTTCGTGCATCTAAAAAATAATAACCTGTTTTATGACTTTTTTTTAAAATATTTTTGAACTTTTGTTCAATCTTGCATTTTTCCCTGTACTTTATCAGAGCATTTGCGTACCCATGAGTACATTAAAAAGTTATTAATATATTACGTAGAATTGATATATGAAGTGCGGAAATATTTGTTTACCTTTTATTAAGTATGCTGTATTTAATTTAAATGAAGCATTAAAGCTTTCACTAGAAGCAAATAAATTACTTTGGCACACATAAATTAAAATTAAAAAAGCAGAAGAAGGATTAAATTTAATTAACTCGGAAAGACTCCGTTTTAAATAATTGTATTTATTTAATTTTTTACTCAAATAAAAGTCATTAAAAATAATTCATGAAGTTGTTTACTTTATTTGTAATACTCAAATAAGTTAATTTTGGTAGCTTTAGTATAGGATACATTGTTGCAAACTGTCTAAGATAAGGAAGCCTAGTTATTAAGTTAAATTAATACATCTTTCACTGACGTGTAATCAAAACCCCGTTAAGGAGAACAACCAATTAGGGTATTTTTTATTATAAGCAAAGGGTATTTTTTATAAGATAATTTAAATTCAATAGATTTTATTTCATTAATAAAAACTATCCCTATATTCTAAAACTTTGAGAGTGAAACTAGATAAAGAGTATTTAAACTTTTTTTCTACTAAATTAAATTGATAAAGAAATCCTTATCAGGCATAAAACTTTTTCATGGTTTTGTATTGCAGTATATTATATTACATATAACATAAAAGATAATCACATTCATTATAGTAATTTAGAAAACTAAACTATAATTTTATAAATTTTGCAGTTCCAAAGTAATTAATAAAACTATTTTAATTATAGTTTCAGTAGAAAAAATATGATCATAAAATTTAGTTCTTTTTTTAAGTGTACTTATTTCTGGAATGAATTATATCAGATCTACAGTAAGTATATTAAAAAAATAATGTTATATATTGCTCTTTTATTTAATAAATTTCAGTCGTGTAAATATATTTCTGACAGTTGAATATACGTGTATCTAGGGAGAGTTGGGCGACATTGATAAGATTTTTTTTTGCAAGTTTGTAAAATTAATTTGAAATTGCTTTAAAATAAAAGTTGAAATTGGTGAGATATATAAATGTTAAGTTTAAGGAAACTTAACATCTATAGTATCTTTAAACTTAAGATGTTAAGTTTAAGCTTAAAGATTTGAAAAGTTATAATTTTAAGTTTTGTTTTCTTTTAATTTTTCATGATAGAGTGAAAGGCGCAAATATAGAAAATTTTGACAAAGGTAATTTTGTTTCAATCTCCCCCTTGCACGGGGTACAATGATTCACTCTTGGTACACTTTAAAACACCTAGATTTTCTTTCAAAATATTGTAGATTGAGGCTTAAAAACTAAAAATAACTTATATTTCATAAAACTTATTTATCAAATATGAGTATAAGACAGATATTTTCAAATAAAAAGAGTATAATCTGCATTTAATCAGTTTTGTCGGCTGACATAACAAATAAACTTTCATCTTTTAAAACAAGAAAACATGAAATAGCCAAATTCTTGTACTCAAACACAATAAAAGTTATTTATAATTATCAAAAAATGTAATTTAGTATCATTTCTACAAATTGTATGTTGAAAGGACAATTTTGAAATTAAAAATTGACAACGTTCTGCTGGTTCCTTTATTGACCATTGGAACTGGCAACTTTAATACATCTAATAAAGAAATCGATGCCTCATCATTAATATCTGGAAAAACAAAAATTCCTGATGTCTCCTTCTTTAGTATAAAATCTGCTAGTTCCCATCATCATATCTGGAGAGAATTTTCCTAACGAAATGCTTAACACTCTTCTTTTCCTTAAACTTCACTGAAACAAAATCACCTTCTTTAAGATTTTCCAGCTCCAGAGGAAGTGTCATCATAAACTCTAAAGGATCATCATTGCTGAATGAACATAGCTCTGATAAAATCAATGATGAATCTTTGGTTTCAAATTCACTTGAGTTCACGATTGAATCAGAATCTATTTCAAAAACTTTAATTCGTTTTCTTTTCCTCTTGACCTGCTTAGAGGAGGCCGCATCGAAACCTAAAAATGTTTTAGCCATTTTTTAAAAAAATTTCGCTTTTTGTCTCTGTTCTTTTGATAACCTTTTATTTTCCTTGATGCTGCGCAATTGTTCGAGTCGGAGTTTTTCAGGAGAGTCCGTGTAAATTCTTGATTTTCCTCTTTCTTTTCTCTTTCTATTCATAGTTTCAGTAGAAATTTTAGGAAAATGTCTCAATGAGTTAAGAGTAATGTTCTTATAGAAGTTGAAGAAAAACAAATATTAACAGTCTTTGGTGGTGTTAAATCATTTCAATTATTCAAAGTGGAGATGGAACATTCAGCTGTTTCACTTGTATCTTCAGTGGTTTCATGAGTACCTGCATAAACATCAGATTGCATGAAGTACTTTTCTGAGAAGGCTAATTTATTAAAATGTTTTGAAAAGCCATTTACAATGATTTACCAGTGAAAGAGTCAAATAAACAATTTTGGTAATGCTTGAAATGTCGTAAATTGATAAACTTTTCCCATGGGGATTGACACATGAATCATTAAAAGCCAATTTTAATTTTGTCTTAAAGTGTCTGAAGACTGCAACATCTAATGGTTGTAGCTTGTGCGATGTGTGTGGAGTGAAGACAAATACACTATCCCATGCCAATTTTGTCTTAAACGGTCCAGAGACTGAAATCTAATGGTTGTAGCTTGTGGCATGTGTGCGGAGGGAAAGACAAATACACTATTCCATTGTCACGTGATTAATGTATGGCCTCTATCAAAATATGAGACTCGTGAATGTCATAAACTCATAAAATAAACTTCTCTTTTGTGCAATTCATATGTTTTCGAACATATTTTAACACTTCTAAATAAAGCTCACTGTCCATCCATCCTGACCTATTAGCTAGTCCTAAACTTCCTTCTGGGGATTCTACCACAAAGTAGTCTTTATAGTGTACACGAGAAAACACAAAAATTGGCGGAACCGTATTTCCGATCCCAATTATTATTCCGCCAAAACACACGAGCTCTTCTCTCTCTGAAGATACAATTTGACAAACTTGTTGCTGTATTTAACCGGTCAATACCTTAGGTGTGTTTAGAACAGGTGTGATGCCTGTATCGTCGATATGTAGTATAGGACCAGGAGTAAAGTTGTAACTTTTCAACACATCTTCTAAATTAACGTAAAATTCTGAAACAGCGGTGTTGTTGAAGGAAAAAGATCTGTCGATATTAGTGTTCTCTGGTTACCTGAAACTCAGGATTTTATTTCTGGCTCGAAAGACAATAGCCCATTCTAGACTTGCACATTTATTTAAGTCACAGGAAAAAGGAAATCGAACCTCCTATTTTTTTAGCAAATTGGTATTCTAATTTTCGTACTTGTTTAAGAGTTAAACCATAATGCATTTTGCTGCATTTTAGTATATATTAATTAATTTAATTTTCTTGCTCTTCACTTAAAATTTGTTGCGAACAATATTTTTATAGGAAATTTTAGGCGTTCGGTTTTCTGGTTTCTCTCTCTTTCTATTCTAGGCTGTAAATTAGATGCTTATATGTTGTATTTTTCCACTGTTTTTCTAATGGATAATTCTCCCTCAAAAACATTTGAAATAGCCGAGCTCAAGGCATTTTCATCAATAGTGGCTCTGTCTGTTTTCTTGTTTCATGAACTCACCATTCTCACTTTAAAAAAAAAAAATACTGTTTCATATTTTTTAAATATATTTGCTAATTAATAATTAACATTATTTTAATAACAGCAATTACATTTTATCGTGTGTCTTCGTAATTCCATACCATATTTTAGTAATAATGTGATTTTAGAAAGAAGCATCTAAGAAAGATTGATTTAATATTATAACAAATTATATAAAAAAGATCAATCAAAAAAATTAAATTATTCTGAAAATTACACATTTAAAAAACGTACATTCTTTTCTATTTTATAATAGATTGATATGTAAATATGAAATGCGTAAAACTGAGTTGAGTTAAAAATATTTCGTAATTGATAAAAACGAGTCTTATAAAAATAAATTTATTATATATGCTTTACCGCTGCACGTACATGGATATACAGCGTGTCCGAGAAAGGTCTTTATCGTTTTAAATATTAAAAACAAAAATACTAACAGGTTAAAGGGAATGCAGTCTCCTGCAAAAGAATGAAAGTATCTAACAGATTTTTCTGGAATCAATTGCCTGAAGTATGAAATGACAAATCATGAAATCACCACTCATCAATCCTCACTATTACACCGCAAATGTTAAGAAACACTTGGAGGTAATTCGAGTACAGGCTTGAGATTCTTCGTTCTACTAACGAAGCTCATCTACAGCTACATTGAAGGTACTGTAAAAAAAAACTCTTAGATTTCTTCATTCTTTTGCAGCAAACTGCATTTCATTTCACCTGTTAGTAGTTTTGTTGTTAATGTTTAGAATGATAAAGACCTTTCTCGGGCACGTTATATTATGAAATACAAATTTTATTGTTACAATATTATGAAATTAAATATTTTTTGTTTTTACTTTTTATTAGTAGTGATCTTTTTCATTTAAATAAAGATGATTATAGCCTTCTTCTGAATGAAGTATAATTCTTTGCCAGACATAAAAATAAATTAAAACAGTGAATCAAAAAATTAATTTAATAAACTCTGAAAAAGTCATAAAATAACAATGTATCTTTTACTTTTTGCACAGATAAAGTCATTAAAAATTAATACCAAATGTTGTTTACTTAAATAAGTCACTTTTCTTAGATTGGGTATAGGATACATCGTTAAAACTCTCTAAGAAGATAAAAAAAAATTTCATAATTAAGTTAAATTAATAACTCTTAAACTGCGATATACAAAGCCTCTTTGAGGTGCAGGAATTTTTTATTGTAAGATAATTTCAACTTAATAGACTTAACAACGTCTTCATTAAGAAAATAATTAGTATAATGTAAAACTGTGATTTTTTATTATGTTATTATACAGGCTTACTCGATAATGTTAAACGCTTTAATTTTTTCCCTGTAAGTGAGTAATGAAAAATTCACCCATGTTCAAAATAAGATAAGGCAGATTGTGTTAATTAAATAGTTTCCGTATTGCATTAATTTTTGTCGTGGTTCGAATCCACGAGTGGAGGATGTGTAGGTGTGTAAAGTAAAAAATAAAATTGTAGCTCATCTACATTCACAAACACCTATTAAGATATACAGGGTAATCTAAATGATGGACCCATTTTCAAAAAATTGTATTTATTAAAGTACAAATCCAAAATGAACAATCTTTATACCAATGAAAAGAGGAAGTTTCAAAGTTTTTTTTAAGACATTATAAATGTTGAATGTTCCCACCGTTTGCTGCACGGCAAACATCTACGCGATAGCCAAACTCGTCCCACAAACGAGAAAGCAAATGTGTCTACTTTTTCTGGGGGTTATGTTAAGGCTGCTCGTCTGTAAACTTCCGGATTCCCCTCGCTAATGTTATTCCTATGGGCGTAGGATGCATTTGCATTTTTAAAATATCTCCTCGGGAAATTAATATTTTTAACTTCTGTTTCTTATGTACTGTTCTTAAAGAATGTCTCTTTTTTTCTTAGTTCTCAAAATATTTCTATACTATGTGCTTAATTTATATTTTTATGTGTTAAAATCTTAGCGAAACTGAATACGATTTTAACATTTCATATAAAATTAAGTATATATTTTAGAAAAAAATTGACAACTAAGAAAAAAAGAGACATTCTTTAAGAACAATACAAAGAAAACAGAAGTTAAAAATATTAATTTTCCGAGGAGATATTTTAAAAATACGAATGCATAATACGCCCATAGGAATAACATTAGCGAGGGGAATCGAGAAGTTTACTGACGAGCAGCCTTAAGGAAGCTGTGTACATTCCGAAGCTACCAACAAAGATCTGCGGAACCGTATCACTGTTGCCGTGCACTCAGTAACATCAGATACGCTTTCTCGTGTGTGGTACGAGTTTGGCCATCGCGTAGATGTTTGCCGTGCAGCAAACGGTGGACACATTGAATATTTATAATGTCTTAAAAAACTTTGAAACGTCCTCTTTTCATTGATATAAAGATTGTTCATTTTGGATTTGTACTTTAATAAATACGATTTTTTGAAAATGTGTTCATATTTAGAATAACCCTGTATATAGAATAACATTACTTGTGGTATTCCGCCGTTAATCATAGGAGCAGCATTCTGCTTTGGAGAAGTAATCCAATGCGCAACAATGCGCGATGTATACATTAAACAGTGATTAAAGTCAATGTGCAGTGCGGATTGTGCGGGTGCGGGTGGACTTTTGGAATGTCCAGTTGGGAGTTCGAGTCTGATTTGCGAAGTTGGGATTGTACTTCTCTTAAGTTTCACTTTTACTGGGAAATCATATGTAAAATAATTAATGGAAAAACCTAGAAAAACCCAGCCGTTGCGTGGGAAGTTCAGTAATTACTTATTGCAACTATTCAGGCAATCAGTTCGTGGCGTGGGGGGAATTGTAACTAAAGTTTGTAATTAGAGGTGATTGCACTTCCTCTATTTAATAGCTCAATTAATGATATTTATTCATATGGAAGATTATTACTAAACATAAACATAAACAACTTTTAAAAAGTTAAAATTTGCCAAATAGAAATGTTCTCCCTTTGCTCTAACATGATTATCATTTAAAAAAAACACCATATCTATATTTTTTGATTTAACTAAATGTACATTATAAAGCAAAAACATATCTCTGAGAAACATTGACGTCATATCGAGGTAGCAACGACGATTTTATTTTATTTTATTTATTTATTTATTTATTTATTGCAAAATTATTAACCTCTAAAATCGCACAACTTCAGTTTTTTCACCATCGAATAGGAACAACGCATATTTAGACGCAATTAGTTGGAAATCTCCATCTCAATTTACAGAAATTTTGGGATTTTTAAAATATATTTCAAGCATGATTTTTTTTTAATCCACCCTATTAAATTAACCCTATTGCAGTAGAGTAACATGTTTATACTTGAAGCAATGTAAATGGGTCATCATTTATTTCCGGAAAATTTAACATATCAAAAGTACAAGTTTAACAGTTGTATATAATCGAACTACGTGCTTAAACGCTGAAATATTCAGAAAAAAAATAAGATAGGAAATGTACTTCAAATGTGACAAATGAGGTGCGTTCGTACTATATCTACGTGTATAAATATGCAGATCTTGGTGCAATAGCTGTTGCACTCTTATTCAAGTATGCATGAATACAAAATTTATTTTATGTGCCGACTTCCATATTATGAATATTAATTTTATTTTATGAAACTAAGTTTCAATACACTTTTATAAACACTTAATTACAATTATTTTACATTAAACTTATACCATGAGAAAACATCCAATACAAGACAATGTAAAAAAATCATCGTTATTATTTCACTGAAAAAATTAATTATATCATCTGTTATTATGATATGATTAATTTCCGTAATAAAATAAGAACATTTTAAGTTGGCAACATTTTATCTTTTGTTGACATTTACTGAAAGTTCCAATGGCAAACTTAAGCCTAGCTTAGAAAATTTCGGAATTTGAAATCCATATTTAGACTCTTTTTTCATTTAATATACATTTCTCCGGAAACATCTATCTAAAAAACTATCGGTAAATTATATGATTGCTATAATTAAACAATTTTAGTATACGAATTCGGCTTTTAAATTCAATAATACGGAAACAATATGACTACATCTTAAATATGACGTAATAGTCCTGGCAACCTAGAATCATTACCTATCATAGGATATCATTGAATTAATTATATATGATAGGATTTAATAGAATGAAGAAAACTTTTATTAATATCTTTTTAAGTTTTGATTCGATTTTCATAAAACTTGAAATGACTAGACAAAATTTTGCAAAGATTATATATATTAAACTTCAAACCATTCGGTTGAGTAGTTTTTGAGCTGTTATATGCCGACAGACGGACGTACCAGACGACGACTATAAGTGCTACGTATTTATATAATTATGAACGCACCTAAAAAAGTTGCTAATAATAAATAATGAAATCTGTGGCAATTTTTTGGCTATTAACCACTTGCATACGACTGATACGAAAGTAATATTGTGTTTAGTAAATTTAAAAATACATAAGTGATATTGTATATATATATATATATGTAATAATAAAAAATTTTCGCCCTATTTCTTTAGTTAAATTATTCCAAATTCTTCAATTCTTTTTTCCCTCTCTTTTTAAAATATCTCTTAAATCTATTTTGTATTTTATTCCATAACTTAATCAAAATATTCTGTTATTTATCATTCTAAAAATCTTAATCTGTTAAAAGCTACACGTATTTATTAAAACCTTATTCTCTTAAATTGCAACACTGCCTCTAAACGCACCTGCCTAATTTCTTCTTTTGAGACATTTAATTTTTATTCTTTGGAACTTTTATAATACCATTTTTATTTCTATTTAATTCATTCGGCATCCCATGTTCCAAGCGGTTTTCGCGCCCAAAGGCCTTTTTACCTTTTTAATTTGCCGCTTCTGTTAAAGAGTTTTAATCATACGTCAGAGACACGTCTTCGTGGCCTCATTTTTTCATCCATTAGCGAGAAAGCCCCGCCTTCTTTATCCCCCTAGCGCCCTCCGAACATGGATGCGAGTGGACCAGCTTGTTCGCGCGTTTTGTACCTTTGGGCCAAATTTTGAAGTATTTATACGGTTACACTGGCTTCGGAGACAGAATTTACACGAATTAGTGGTTGTCATCTAATTGCCGTCACTGGGGAGTCTACACTAATGCATCGGTAGTATGTTCTTCAAGCTCTGATAATTCTTCAAGATCTTCAAATGTGTTCAGTTTTTAATGAAGCGAAAGTTGGTGGAGTTGCTTTCATCTCTGTGATCACAATAAAGCCACTGCTCATCTATTAAGTTATTAAGTCTTCTTTTTAATGTTTTTGGGAAATTTCTTCTGGATTTCACTGCCTCTGCTCAATTTTTACGACTGCAAATACACTACGATTTCCGATGTGATATACTTCGAGATTTGTCTTCATGGTGAGCGACTCGAAGTGATGCCCTGTCCGGGTGTCATGACTACATTTCAACGATCTCGACTGCGGCTACCTCGATATGATTATCAGGTAAATTTAGTGGTTTCGGACTGAGATGTTCCGATTGTCTGGTGGAAAGAACGTTCAAGTCGACAGCAATAGCGATCGTCTATAATGTGCCAATTTTCGACAGGAATGTAACATATATATATATATATGTGTGTGTGTGTGTGTGTGTGTGTGTGTGTGTGTGTGTGTGTGTGTGTGTGTGTGTGTAGGATTTCAGGTTGAACACTCCATCTCCTTTATGACATAAATGATCATCAAATTAACTGACACTCTAGTGTTTTATTATTATCCATGATTTAAATGCACGAGTTATAAATATTTTGGATCGCGAGATCAAGATTGGAACATCTTCAAAATTGAAAAAGAGCAGTCTTCTAATTTTTATTGTGAAGCAATCTTGAAAATGAGAAATATACAGGAACGGCGCAGTTAGGCCTAGTTTCTTTCTTTGGTAAATAAAAATATTGCATATGTTTGGCCAGAAGCTTAGCTGAAAAAAAAATTGCTATTCAAGTATTGTAGAATTATATTTCTAGAACTGTATTAAAGTTCATATTTTGTTATTAATCGTCTATTTGTGCATATAATTCCGGTAAATCTACTATTTACATATCATCTTCTTACATATATTCATATTAATTTTCAGTAATAGCCCTGAAGAATTGGAAAATATGCTAAAAGATTTGGCAGAAGCTAGGATTCATGTGGGATTAAAAATAAATTTTGAAAAGACTAATTCATTTCATGTTAAATTCATTTGCATCAAAAAAGAAAATTGTCTACAACAACACTGATATTAAAGAAGTGCAAAGTTATGTGTACCTTGGACAAGAAATATCAAGGGACAATAGTATCATGAATGAAATCAATGGAAGAATAAGTAATGGGTGGATTGCTTTTGGTAAGAACAATATCATTCTGAAGAGTAACATGCCTCTTTGTTTGAAAAGAAAAGTGTTTAACCAATGTGTTCTGCCTGCTCTAACTTATGGAGCAGAAACATGGACGCTAACAAAACGGATGGTGCAAAGATTACAAACAACACAGCGAAGTATGGAAAGATGTATGCTAGGCATAACCAGAAGAGACAGAAAGAGAATAACTTGGATAAGAAACAAAAGTTTTTGACATCATTGAGATCAGAATCACACATTGAGAGAGAATTCAACGGCTAAAATGGAAATGGATTGGGCACATTGCAAGAAGACAAGACAATAGATGGAGCACAAACTCCCTACAGTGGTATACCAGAGATGTAAAACGACCAAGAAGACTACCTCAAATAAGATGAGTGACGAAATCCGAAAAGTGACCAGTGTTAACTGGATGACTAAAGCACTAGACAGGCAACAATGGTAACTAGTCGTTGGGGGCCGCCGTAATACTTACCCATCATGGATATACATAATATAAAATATTAAAATAAAAAATATGTAAACTACTTATAAAATGCATTGCAATTCAAATAAAAATTGCAATTCGTGGCTTGATAACGTCACAAATTTTAAATGCTCGATTACTGAATGGCTTAAAAGAAACATCCTTATAACTCCAAAAACAATAATCCTATTAACTAACGGTTTATTGCATCTGATTAAGCGTCTCATTTCCAATTAAAATATATCTTTGAATTGAAATTTGCTTGAAATACAGGGTCATGAAAAATCGAACAGTGTGGAAAATAGGATTACAAATATCTCGGCAACTCATTATCCGATCGACTTCATGCTTTATGCAAAATTTGTTTTTTATTGTATTTTATATTCACTCCTTAAAATAAACATTTTCGAAAATTTTTATATGTCTTTTATCAGAATGAATATTTCGAGAGTCCGAAAAAAATAGTTCCGGATAATCGAGGTTACTGAAATTCAATAAGCTTCTTCACATTATTATATACTAAGTACATACCAAATTTCAAGTCTCTATCTCAATTTTTTCGGAAATTAGAGCGTTTACAGACACACAGACGGACGGCAAAAAAATGTTTTCTAAAAATATGTTTTTCGGAATCTCCAGTGTCTGAAACGTGTAAATCAGTCAAAAAAATTATTCGATTTTCAAAACGCTTACAAGATTTACCCTATACTACGTATGATGGGTAAGTAAAATCTGTGGGAGACGTATATCCAGCAGTGAATTGAAAACATATATATATATATATTGGTTTAATTGTTGGGTATCTAAAAATATATATTAAATATAAAATATCTATTAGATTTTTTAATTAAAAAATATTTTCATATATATATTCTATACACCGGGTAGAACATTTTGTAAATCGGGAAGCACAGGTTGAGTTACCTGGTTAAAAGAAACGAAAAAGAAACAGATTTATACTACTTTTCCGTACAATTTAAGAAGATATGCATCATTAAAATTAGGAACCACTCACAAATTAGCGATGAATTATATTGCTTAAATCAAAAATATATTAGTAAGTGTGAAAGAATCTAAATACAGCATTACACGTGCAGCAATACACAAATGTAGTTTTTAATCCTAAAAACATGAATCAAGAAAAGTAACTCACGAAGCATTTTCGAAGAATTTTCTCTCATCTAAGAAATAGATGCTATTTACGAAGCATTTTTGCAAGAATATTAAAATATTTTTAATACACTCTTTATTAGACATCTCTTTCTAAGTTAAAATAAAACATTAAAACTATTATCGGATGCATACATATTATTTTGTCACACTTTAAATTAAATTTAAAAAACTAATCAAAGAAATAAATTTAATTAACTGTGAAAGATTCCGGTGAAACACATTCTATCTTGTATTTATTTATTTATTTATTTATTTACTCGGGTAAAAATCATAAAAAATAGCTTCGAATTTTTTTTACTACACGTGTAAAATTTCAGTAAGTTAATTTGAGTAGATTTAAAATAGGATACATTGTTTCAAAATCTGTAAGAAAATAAAGAAGGCTTACTTATTAAGTTAAACTAGTTGTTATCCATAACTTTGTTTAAGTAAGTGTTAAAGGATAATCTATATGCATTAAGTAAAAGATTTCGATCACCGATAATTAAAAATATATATAATCAACCAACTCTGTCACATTTTATAGTATACAGTACTTCTGATAATTCCATTTTGCACATTTATGTTTTTTATATAATTTTTTTTCTGTTCATTGATGTGTTTAAAATTTTATACGTCTTCTCCAAGATTAAGTATCTTTACTTCCATGTTATTTTATTTAATGATTTCCATTTATTGCATTCATGGATACGGATTTATTCTATGCTTTCGGATCAAAAAATATTTTTTAAAGTGACAGCTATTATAATAAATAGTGGCAACAGTTTTTGAGAATATTTGTAGTCAACTGGTCACTTCAGACATGACTTAGAATTGATTAGTGAAAATTAGTATAAAGCTTTATAGTGAATTCAGAATTATTGACGATTGTATTGTAAAAGAGCGTTAAACTTACGTATTTGTAAGAATTTACGTCACTTGGTGTAATTGCAATAAACATTTTCTATTTTCTGAATTAAAATCGGTGCATAATTTAAAATATGACGACATTTTCACCCGGTAAAGTTTTTTCTAGGGACTAATTCTTTTCTACATAAAAAATTTCTTTCACTTCATGAATCATGTGCTAATATGCATTTCTATTTATTTCAAACATCAAACCGTTTAAAAATTTAGCTTTTATGGCAACATTAAAAATAAAACTTATATATCTAAATAAACATATTCGTGATATTTAAAAAATAAATTAGAATATAATTGAAAATTTATGCTTATAAAAAATAAATCTACTCATGACGTCACTTTTTATGCAAAAACTATACATTACAAAGTTGAAATTTAATGAACGGTTATCAAAAGATCATTTTTTTTTCTAAAAATGTGGCAACAGCAAAGAATGTGGAGAAAATTTATATCAAATAAATCAAAGATTCATATAAAAAATAAAATTAAATATTTCAAATAATTGTAAAATTTAAATAAATTGTAAAAATATGATTAAAATCAGCATTGTTTGCTTATCACAATTTTATTTTTTACAGTAAAAATGTTTCTGTATTTATTGGTATTTATGCGCTTTGTGATATTAAATATTTTAAAAGCTTACGATTAAAAACTTATTGATATAAAATATTTAAACATGTCCATCTTATTTCAAATATAGCGTTACATATTTCCTCAACGGAATCTTTTTTTAATAATTTAATTCTTGTTCTTCTTGGCTTTGCTCATTTTCACTCGAAATACAGATAATTCCCCAATCTAACGTAAATGTTATCTAAAATCTTTCAATCTAAAACTATATTATTGTCCAATCACAGAGGTGTTTCGGCAACTGTGCTGCGTTTTACTTCTTCGTATTAGAAACGGAATTTTTATGTCCTTTTACCATTAAAACACATAAAATTCGCGAACCGAAGCTCCAAAATACCCGAAATTCTCGTATAAAAAGATTGGAATTTCTTCAAATAACAGAAAAACCTTTTCCAATCCCATGGATGTCCCATGGATGTCACGGGCTGCTGACTGTACTTTTAAAGTTTTTTGACAAATATTTTTGTGTCCCTCTAATCGGTCAGTTTTAGCAGGTAATTTTTATCATGACTCAATCATCTGAAACCAATTTTTGAGTTAGGTTCTGAACGATTATGCTGTTCTCTGGGGATTTTGCCAACATTTGGCTTATAAAATTAATAACTGGCATAATAGTGGTAATTAAAAAAAAAGTTTATTTTTATATCTTGTTTTTAAGATTAGTGTTTTATAAAAATAATAGTTCAGAGTTAAAAGTGATATACACAATATCGGTATAAGCTTCAGCGATAAGCTTTCAGAACCTAACTCAAAAATTGGTTACAGGTGAGTCATGATAAAAATGTCTGCCTGATTAGAGGTGCGCAGCAGATATGAAGTAAATTTTCAAATACTTTCCATTAAAAAAATTCATGGAACTTGTCTGAACTTTTTTAATATAGTGAAACAACTCCTGTATTGTTATCCTTTATTCCAGTTCAAGAAAATAATTCCTAAAAAACGTGAAACCAAGGTTTGACAAATACGGTCACCAGGTCGCCACAGGTGACTTAAATTGACTTTTGTTAAATTAATTTTGAAAGTCACAAAATTGACTTAATAAATGAGAAAAAATTGCATTTTAATTTGGTAAAAATACGTTCATCAAATACAAATTAAACTAGTCGTTGGGGGCCCCCGGTAATACTTACCCATCATGGATATGCATAATATAAAATATGAAAATAAAACGTGTGTAAACTATTTATAAAATGCATTCAATTCGAATAAAATCCTGGCTTGATGACGTCATATACTTTAAATGCTCTATTACTGAATTGCGTAAGAGAAACATCCTTATAATTGTAAAAATGACAATCCTATTAACTAACAGTTTACTGCGTCGGATTAAGCGTCTCTTTAATAATTAAAATATATCTTTGAATTTTAAATTTGAATAAAATGCAGCGTACTGAAAAATTAAAGAGTGTGGAAAATGTGATTACAAATTTCTCGGCAACTGATTATCCGATAGATATCATTCTTAATGCAAAATTTACGTTATTTTTTTGTCTTTTATATTCCCACCTTAAAATAAACAATTGCGAAAATTTTTATATACCTTTTATCAGAACGAATATTTTAAGAGTCCGAAAAAAAAAAGTTTCGGATAATCGATGTTACTGAAATTCAATAAACTTCTTCCCATTATTACATACTAAGTACATACCAAATTTCAAGTCTCTATCTCAATTTGTTTGGGAGATAGAGAGTTTACAGACACACACACACACACACAGAGAGAGAGAGAGAGAGAGACAGACGGGCGGCAAATTTTTTCTTCTAAAAATATGTTTTTCGGAATCTCCAGTGTTTGAAACGTGTAAATCCGTCCAAAAAATTTTTCGATTTTCTAAACGATTACAAGACTTACCCTATACTACGTATGATAGATAAGGAAAAGTAATAATAGAATCAGATTCATTTGACTGACTTCGTCAGAAAAATAGGCAAAAAATTGTTCTCCTGTTCGACTATTTCATCGATGCCCCTCTCATCAAATATAGATTTTGTACCACTCAACTATCCGGATATTTGAAGCATTCGGCAGCGCATCATTTCCCGAAACTGCCGGTTAATGAGCCTTTACAGTTTTTTTTTTCTTTTTCCAAAGATAAATAATTTTGATAAGTATCATTAGAAAACTTAATTTATATTGTTTTTCTAAATTATGTACTATTCTAAATTGTGTAATTAATAATTCTAAACTATACTTTTTTTTTTCTTTTCCAAAGATAAATAATTTTGATAAGTTTCATTAGAAAACTTAATTTATATTATTTTTCTAAATTATGTACTATTCTAAATTGTGTAACTAATAATTCTAAACTATACTTGTTTTTTTCTTTTTCCAAAAATAAATAATTTTGATAAGTTTCATTAGAAAACTTAATTTATATTATTTTTCTAAATTATGTACTAGTCTAAATTGTGTAACTAATAATTCTAAACTATACTTGTTATTACGTTTTCTCATTTAATTCATAGAAAAAAAAACTTTTGTGATTTTGAAAATTAATGATAAATTCTATTTACTTTGAAAGAGACCATGAAACAAAAAAGTATTTTGTATTTATCACTGATATAAGTTAGTTCTAGTAGATGTAGTTTTCAGTAAATAATGCATTGTTGCAAATATCTATGAATGTATAGCAAGCTTACTTACAAAGTTCAATTAATAGCTCTTCCACTGCGATATAATTAAAACCTCTTTAAGGTAAAGATATTTTTAATTATAAGATAATTTAAATGTAATAGAAGTTCGTCTATTAAAGAAAATAATCTCTCTAATCTAAAACTAGGATTTCAAAGTGCTACTATTAAATAAGTATTTAAGCTTTTTCATTATAAATTGATAAAAGAAAACAAAACTGTTTAAAACTGTTTTTCTTACATAATTATTTGTAGCTTTTATTTAAAGTGCAAGATTGACATTAAATCAAAAATATAAAATAATAATTATATTCATTATATCAATTTAGCAGTGTATTTTTTAACAATTTCCAACATAATTTAAACATGTTTATAAATTTGGTTTGTCTGATCATCTGTCTGTCTGACCATCTCTCTGGCCAACTTGCCGTGTTCTAACTCGCATAAATATACTTGGATCGTAATGTAATTGATATATGTCATTGAAGATTACTATGGCATGTTCGGTACTGAAGTCTAAGTGTATAGCATCCACAGGTAATTTACAGGACGTTTTCTCAAAAAAAAAAAAAAAAAAAAAAAAAAAAAAAAAAACGTTAAATTATGGTCTGCGGGAGAAAATCATTTGCAATATATTTTAATAATGCTATATTTATTCAAACATATTGAAATTAATACGTCTTACTGATGTGCATTGCAAGATGCTTATTATATATTATGGTGTGCATAGCATTAGTCATTCGTTTACAGGGACACAGAATAATTCGATTACAGTAGTGTCTATGAACATTAATTGCTGGAAGTGCGTATCCAATTGTAATATGAGTTTTTAAATTAAATTATTTTTTGCATATTACTTGATGTGTGTGAGTTCAATAGATATGAGTGGGTTAGAATGACAATGGAGTAAGTCAAAATTTAGTGATTCGAAAAATGAAGGGTTTTGTGAAACTTGTTGTATTGCCGTTACATTGAGTGGTCCAACTTGTTTTGCCCTCTAGCGACTCTCTAAGTGAACTATGACTTATTTGACTGGCACATTGAACAGAAATTTATATACGTTCAGTGAAAATATGATTAGCTCGATTTTGAAATTTTTTGACTTACTCCACTGTCATTCAAACCCCCTCATACACAGGGCTGCAGAATTGAAGTATATTTCCGCTTAATGACGGAAATTGCTGAAGAAGAATTTTCAACTGTATTCCTAACTAAACTATATTTTAACATACTCTGCTGCATACATACAAATCTGTAGTTCATACACAGAGTTGCATAAAGAATTCGACTGCTTTAGATGGTTTTGCTGAAATTGACTTTTCCAAATGTGTTTTGCGTTTTCAAAATTACGTACTTATGCATCATTTTTCACCTTATTAAAAGGTGAAGTTTTGTTACAGTATTCTAAATGTGTTGGAAAATGTTTCATTATCTATGCTTGATGCAAGATTTTTCTTTTTTGTTATTCCTCCATTTCCCTCCCTTTATACTTAAACAATGAACCTATAAATATAATCAGGATAAACCTGTATACCAAATTTGAAGCAAATCGGATAGATCTGCATGAAAAACACATTTATCTAAATTAAGGGGGGATTGGATCTCTGTTCCCCCTTTAAACTTAACAAATGAACCCTCAAAACTAATCAGATAAGCTCCTTATCAGAATGAACCTATATACAAAATTTGAACAAAATCGGATAATTCTGTATGAAATACCCATTTAACTAAATTAAGGGAGGGGGTTAGCCCCCCGTTTCCTCCCTTTATACTTAACCAATGAACCTCCAAATCTAATCAGGGAAGAGCCTTATCAGAATAAACCTGTATACCAAATTTGAAGCAAATTGGATAATTCTGCATATAAAACCCATTTATCTAAATTAAGCGGCGGAATATCCCCGTTTCCCCCTTTATACTTAACCAATGAACCCCCAAAACTAATCAGGGAAGCTCCTTATCAGAAAGAACCTATATACAAAATTAGAAGCAAATCGAATAATTCTGCATAAAATATCCATTTAGCTAAATAATGGGAGGATTAGCCCTCCGTTTCTCCCTTTTATACTTAACCAATGAACCTCTAAATCTAATCAGGGAAGCGCCTTAACAGAATAAACCATTATACCAAATTGGAAGCAAATCGGATAATTATGCATGTAAAACCCATTTATCTAAATTAAGGGAGGAGATTACCCCCTCCTTTTCTCCTTTTATACTTCAACAATTAATCCCCAAAACAAATCAGGGAAGCGCCTTATCAGAATGAACCTATAAACAAAGTTTGAAACAAATCGGATATTTTTTACCAAGAGTTATCGCGTTACGTACATACATACGTATGTACATAAAGAACCTGCGGGAACATTAGCTCTCAGGCTTTGATATTTTGTGAGATAAAATGTTGCTAAAGTACATAAAAAGTTTTTATAATAAAAATATAGTTTAACTATAATTTTCGGACGTCATGTTCACCTGGATTTTTAAATGAAAATATTTAAGACTTGAAACGCATGATTTATTTTACTAAAAATGTGCTAAAATACCTAAAAGGTTTCTTAAAAAAACGTTTTTAATTCCCCTGATGACGACTGTTTTATAGCAGTTGAAAGCGATTGGGTTTTTCACATCTTTTAACATCCTTTATGTTATAAAATATATATAGTTTTTATGTTATAAAAACCTTTTATGTACAGGGTGATTAGAAAATGAGTATACATTTGAAAAATTAATAATTCACAGAATAATGTAGGTACAGAGGTAAAAATTGACACACATGCTTGGAATGACATGGGGTTTTATTGTAACCACACAAAAAAGGTTTAAAAAAAGGCGGACAGATGGCACTGAACAGCAAAACGTCAGTGACTCTGCCTGAGAATCGTGTATAAAAGGAGCTGTAATGAGAGAGAGAATCAGATGCACCAGCAATCGCAGCATGTTGATGTTACCAGAAAAGGCAATGTTAGTGAAGCTCTACTATCAAAATGGGGAACCTGCCGCGATCGACCGACATCAATAGGCATGCTAAAAGACAACATCCAACGCCAATTTCTCACCATAACTACAGATATGCTGCACAGTGCTGTGCACAACATTGTCCCTCGGCTACAGCTATTGTTGTGGGATGACGGTGGACATGTTGAGCATTCCTTCTGAAGAACATCGTCTTTGCTTTGTCATAATTTGTTATGCTAATTATTGCTTTTCTTATCACACTAAGCGCCATCTGTCAGCCATTTTGTGAACTTTTTTGTGGGTACAATAAAACCCCATGTCATTCCAAGCATATGTGTCAATTTTTACCTCTCTACCTACATTATTCCGTGAATTATTAATTTTTCAAATATATACTCATTTTCTGATCACCCTGTATTTTAGCAAATTTTTAGTAAAATAAATCATAAATTTCTAGACTTATATATTTTCATTTAATGTGAATGTGTAAAACTTATTTTAGTTTAAAAAATTTGGAAATTTTCAAAAATAAAATACATTTTAATAAAATTGTAGAATTAATTAACTTCGCCTATTTGAATTATATGTATATTTTCTTACATCTGCATACACATGGATACATTACCGAATATTTTATTTTCTGCTGTATTTTCATAAAGTAAAAAATTATTGTTTACCCTTTATTAAGAGTGTTCTTTTTAAATTTAAATGAAACATTAAAGCTTTCGTGGGATGTAAATAAATTACTTTGGCACTCATAAAATCAAATTGAAAAAACTGATCAAAGAAATAAATTTAATCAACGTGAAAGACTGGTGAAAAACTTTGTAATTTTTATGTTTTACTGAGATAAAAAGCGTAAAAAAATAGCACTAAAATTTGTTTACTAGATGCGTAAAACTTAAATAAGTTAATTTTGGTAGATTTAGTATAGGGTACATTGTTGCAAAATCTCTAAAAATATAAAGAGAGCTTATTTATTAAGTTAAATTAATACCTCTTCCACTGTGCGGTATAATCAAAAACCTCTCTTCCCAATATTATTATACGATAATTGAAATCTTGTAAATGTTCTTTCTTTAAGAAAAACCATGTCTATAATCTAAAACTAAGATTTTTTTTTATCATACATACTAAGCATTTAAGCTTTTTCTTTCTAATAAATATTTTTCTTTAAAAATATATAAAAAATTAACTTGTGTAAATATCTAATCTAAATTAGCTTTGGAAGTCGACCAAAATATTTTTTTGTTGTGTAGATATTTTTATTTTCGTTTTCTTAAAGCATAATATACATATCTGAAATAATTATTTGTTTATTTAAGTATTGAGTATGCACTGCTGCACACACATGGATATGCTACGGAATAAATATTTCTTTATTCTGCAGTTTTTAAAAGTGAAATAAAATTTATAGTTTTATGTTTACTAGTATTTTTCTTTTTAAGTTTTAATGAAGTAATGTAACCTAAACCAAATGGAAATTAATTTCTTTCTCAGAATCAAATCTAAATAGCTGGTCAGTCAAGCAAATTTAATAAACTTAACACTCGTGAAAAGAAGCATCTTATAATCTTTAACTGAGATAAGTTAAATCTGAAGTATTTAGTATGGGATACGTTTTTGCAAATTCTTTCAGACCAAAAAGAAGCTTACGCATAAAATTAAATTAATAGTTTTTTCACTGCAATATAATCAAAAGCTTCTTACGGCAAAGATATTTTTATTATATATAGTAATAAAAGAAATTTGTTTGTCTATCTGTGTGTGTTTCTCTGTGTGTGTGCGTGTGTGTGTGTGCCATGGCTAGCGAAATCTACCGCAAAATCGCATTGAAAATGCGATCTTTTTCATCAAAATGGCTAAAGAAAAGAGCAGCTGTTCTCGATTTGCAAGCGGAAATGAACAAATTTGAGACTTTTTACTAATTAGCGAATATTAAGAAGACTAATTTATATATCGATTTGTAAATCTCAGAGCATATGTAGACGGATTTTCTGCATCCAAAAATATAATTTTTGTAAAACTCGACCTGAAATGTTTCTTAATTTTTGAAAAAAAGACCTGCAAAAATCTGACGATGGCAGTCGAAAAAATCCAAGAAAGTGCCAGACAAGGGTCAGCTTTCATTAACAACTGAAGTACAAAGAGGTCTGCTTCCCGGCCTATCCTCCCATTTACTTTGCGAAAATGAAAGGAAATGAGGAACAGATGTGTTACACTCACGCACAGATGTTTGGCGACTTTTGGATTGGCGCGATTTCTAAACCCGCACCAAACCAGTAACTTAATGCAATAGCCAAGTTACCATTAAAGGAATAAATCCTCAAAATTTGGCGACTTTTTTCCTTTTTATAACTGATAAAATAAAAAAAACGGTGCGCGAGTGTAAGACATCATAGGTGGAAATAATTGCCAATTATTACTAATGAGCAAAAATTAAGATAACTAATTAAGATATAGATTTGAATTTGAGGATGGGAAGGGGGTTCCATCTAGCGGCAGAAAATTTTAATTCTTTTTTTAATGGTCGCGTTAATGTAGACGCATTCTTATCTCGTGTTCAATAGGCCCTATTACAACGGGGTTTGACTTATTTAACATGGTATTCACCTCTAATTTACATCAAAGTTTTCTTTAACTGTTTATTTGTTATATTTGAGAGAATGAGAAAGGACGGCGAAGTAAATCACTTTTTACTGAATATCACATTTATTGTACTTCACCGCGCGCCTCTTGGCGGCGGTATTTTCGTTATTTAACACTCTTTTTAATATATACATATCTACTGCTCAGATTTCGTCAGAACTAATTCCATTTAACAAATTTAATTTCTTTAGCTTCTTCCGTAGCGTTTAATTGCTGTTATGTATAATTACCACTATTTTCGAATAGTAACTTCAGCAATTTTTTTTATTTCGAAGCTTTGCTACGAGTTCCATTCTTTGAGCAAGTACTCCGGTAGTCTTAATTAGTTATTTAAAAAAAACTGTCTCATCTCCCCTCCCCACTTCAAGTTTTTTTTGCTCTATCTATGGCTCGTTTCCATAACTCGGCAACTATATTTCGGATTTCAATAAAACTGATTGCAAACATTATAATTAACTTAATAATCACCCTCTATAACAGCTGTTTCCAACCTGGGGTACGTGGTGGGCCTGCTGGAGGTACATGAAAATAATATCGGTAATGGCGGAAATTACAAAAATGGCTTATCTGAAAACACATAAAGAAAGTTGATAGTTTTGCATTAAAAAATTAGTCTTATGTGTTACTTCAAAATGTTTCACTCAAAATGAGGATAAAGGCCCACACTAGACTTAATAATTCATTGATGATTCAATGTCACTAGCTCCGCTCACTGCTGATAATATTGCATAAGTACTTATATATTTCCCCCCAATCTTCGCTAATACTGCAATTGATCATATTACAATATTCTTTTCCCACCCCTTTTTCCTTAATTGATTTTAATAATAATTGCAAAACGCCTTAATTACGACCAAGCTTCTGGTTTTAATGTTTTGTTTTAAAACGTGTTGAAAAGCAGGCTTTTATTTTCGTTTCCGAATAGGCGGAGTTATATCACTAATATATATAAACTGGAAAGCTTCCTTCCTTTTAATGAATATTTAATTGATTACTTAGTATTCGAATTATTTGGTTTTAAGTTTAAAATGGATAACTCGTTCAAATCAGGAACTCTTAAAAGTCTGAAATTCAACCTGATGATTCGGGAACTGCAAGTTCTTCGAAATAATCTGATTTTTTTTTTAATTGCAAGTGAGCCTGAGCGTAGCTGTTAATAGACCTGTTCTGATAACTGATAAATCCAATACTTTAAATAAACTGAATATATCAATGCTCCCTTAATGAATAGAAAATAGAATAATGAATAATTCTGGAAATATGGATTTTGATTCACGGGAGATGAAAATTTCAATAATATGTGGGGAAGGAGGGAGGTGTGGTGAATGTTTATAATAAATTGGGGTACTCTGAAATGAAAAGCCTAAGCAAGGGGTACGTGAAAGAAAAGAGGTTGGGAAGCGCTGCTCTATAACATTAAAGTAAATATATGAGTTGTATATACAACTCTTTTCGAATAATAACTCTAGATATTTTTTTATTAGCCTTACATATTTTAGTTCCACCTTTATTCGCAAGGGGGCGCATTATTATCTCTTGTTCTATGGAAGAATTTGGAAATCTAAAAAGTTGGAAATTCAAGCTTCTTTTTTAAAACCCATATCTCGTTCAAATATGCATGTATCACGTTATATCTTCTTGTTGCCTTTTTAGTAATAATGTCCTTGGAATGTTAAATTATCTGTCCAACATTCTAGTTTCGCTTCTTTTTCTTTGTATGTATGAGGGGTATGTGGATTTCTTTATACCTTCCAAACATCCCAACGGCTGGATGGATTTTAATGAATGAGGTATCTATAGATTCGTCTTAACCATCCGATGGTTATAGGCTAGATTTTGTTTTCAAAAATTTCAAAATGGTGGCCGTAAAATACAAAATGGCGGTAGAGACAAAAAAAATTATGCACCATATTGAGTGGCATATCATTGGATAGGTCGTTCAAAATGAAGACGATGTTTCCTAGAGCTATTTTACAGTCAGAAGCTCCGTTTAAATATTACACAACCTGAAAGTTGTGTAGGTAGGATCTCTAGCTTAACTGTAACTCCAAGGTTCATAGACATCTATAGACTTCATCAAAACAGTGTTTATAGATAGGAACTAAAAATTAAACACAACTTAAAAGTCATCAATACACATAAATAAAAAAATATTTAAATAATATAAAAAATAGTTTCACATTGGTGAGAAATAATTAATTTATAAGTACCTAATCTACGCAGTCGGGTTTTATTATTTTTTTAATTTAATTTTTACTTGTTTATTTCTAAATTATTTTACTAATCGAACCATACATTAAAAAGTAACTCATAACATAAAGATTCCTCGCAAAAGTAAAATTGCCAGTTTTTTAATACAAAAATATATAATTATATTACATAACAAATACAAACAGCATTATTAAAAGAATATTTATAGAAAATAAAAAAGTTTTCGTATTTCAATTAAAACAACGCAGACAACGTTGTTGAAGTAACTACAACTTGCAAATAAACCATGTAATTAGTTCAACTTTGTTAATTTATAATTTCAATAAATATTATTTTAAAATTTTTTAATCGCCTAACATATCAAGTAAATACTACTTTATTGTTACATACTTATTCAACAGCAAACTTTTAAATTTCTTAATGAATTAATTATCTAATTACCAGGAAATAATGCAGCCAAATAGAAAAGCGATGTTTACTTAATAAAACTTTTCAAAAACATCAATACCTTCTATTTGTCAAACGCATATAAAATTTCTTCTGTGTTTTAAACTTTAATTTCTGAGATGCCCATTGTGTATCATTACCTTTTCTAATTATATCAATAATGTAGGTGTCTTTTTACAGAATAGGAAGCAATTTGTTTGCCTTAAAGATTTTTATAAACATGTTGATTTGCACTTAACGCAATCGATAAAAGATTAACTAAAATAAGTTTTTTCTTTACAAATTGAAAGAGATTTTAATTTTAAGAAAAATATTACATCCATATGTTTTGACAAAATAAAAATTTCTCTTACCAGAAAATTTATTTTTTAACAAATCTTCGTACCTGTACTTCAGATAATAGTGCAATATTCAGTTTTATGAAACTATTTATATAACGGATAAATTCTTACTGTAGAAATAGAAAATGTGAATATTCATATAAGGAGTAAGCACAGCAAGCAATTGGTACCATTGTAAGGATTCGGCTACTCTGATCATGTGAGTAGGCGAGGTGTTGACTGAGTTCGTAATTTTTTGTCCACTAACTGTCCATGTGTGTAAACGTTGATCAAGCCTCTCTTACTCTAACTTTCGACGGATCCTGTGTGAATCTCGGAAATTGTGAGTTTCTGTTTCTCATCGATAGTCATGCAACTTACTTTAGCTGGTCAATCGATATTTTGGATATATAAACTTCGAATTTACGTTTGGAACGGAAGAACTTGGATCGGCTCTCTCTAGCTACGAAAAAATCCTAGATACTGCGATTGGAATAGTTGCATATGAAATATTTGCACATTTGAATAGTCGTATACGCAACATTGCTCTTGGCCAGGGGCGAACGGCTGTATCTTCGTTCGCCTAGTCTGCCGTTTGGAACCAAGTACTTACTGAATGCATCTTGCCTTGCATATTGAAAATCGGGACTTCGTTTACTTTGAAATATTTACATTTTAATATATTTTGAGAGTTTTATTTTTTATGGCGTAGAGCTTCGAGTAGAAGTTACTTATTTATTTATATTTGACCTAAGGTAAAATCAGTAGTGGCCAGCTCAATTCCTGCCCGATTAAGTTTAAATAAAGTATTTTTTTAAACTTTGCCTCTGCGCTCTTCTCGTACTCCTGGCTCACACATTATTGATGGCAATGGCCGTCACACTATAAATAAAGCTGTTGCAAAGTAATGTTTTTAAATACATGGTTGATACCAAATAATAATTATGTCATATAAGTATTATGAAATGTATTTTTAAGTAACAGGGTTATTTAGTCCAAAACGTCAATTACAAATTAGTAGAGCGCCTTCGATTTAGCACGAAATGATGTCTTACGTGCAAAAATAACTTTATTAGAAGCCCACAAGCGTAATTTTTTATATCCTCTTAAAAGCTTAAATATGCAACAATCTACTTGCAGATGTGTGTCATTATAAGGCAAATGTACATTTGTTAATAAAACTGACACATGTAAGCAAGGTACAATTTATTTTATTAAGAAAATAAAGTTAAGTATGGTAAATGTATCCACCCTAAATATGGGCCTACCTCATAACGCAACATTTTTACATGCAAGTAAGTGGCGTATTTAAACTGGTGATTGGATATAAAGACATTATATTTTAGACTTCTGAAAAAAAAAATTCCATGTAAGACTTTTTGCACTAAATTGAGGATGCTTCAAAACTTCGTAATTGACTTTTTTCCCCGTATCTCGTACCGATTCCGTGTTAAAATCGTTAATACCGCACTTTGACGGTAAGTGGCACAGTAAATGGTCTCATCACATAGTGCATAACCACTTTACTATATTTAGATACAATTTTTATGAATATAACTGCCGCCATTTTGTAGTTAATGGGGGTAGTCAAGACTTTAATGAGCTTCCTGTATACAGAGGATTGTCAAATCCTAAATATTCATGTATCACACAGAGAATGAAAATAAACTGTACCTTGCTTACATGTGTTAGTTTTATTACTAAATATGCGCTTACCTCATAACATATTACATATAGCACATAACGCAACATTTCTTCATGCAAGTAAGTGGCGTATTTAAACTGGAGATTGGATATATAGAAATTACATTTTAGACTTCTAAAAAATATATTTTTCCATGTAAGACTTTTCGCACTATAAATATGCGCCTACTTCATAACGCAACATTTCTACATGCAGTTAGTGACGAATTTAAACTGGTGATTGGATATAAATAAATTATATTTTTATAGTAAATTTTATGCTGTATAATATCATCATTACTAATCAAAAATAATTAATGTATAAAAATCAATATTCTTATGTACAGGGTGGCCATAAATAAAGTTATGTACTCAAAGTGCTCTGTAGCACGATCTAATTGCGAGAATGGAGCCAAACTTTGTTTTATGATTAAACAAGACGGAGTATTCCTTGAAAAAATAGTTCCAAAATTCACCGTTAGGTGGAAACGTAAAGCTGTGTAACAGAAAAGGGAGTTTTAAAAATGCAAAATCAAAACTGAAATAAAATTAAATGTGCTAAATAAAAGTTAATTTTATTTCAATATTGATTCTGCATTTTTAAAACTCCCTTTTCTATTATACAGCGCCACATTTCCACCTAGCGGTGATTTTTGTAACTATTTTTTCACGGGACCCTTCGTAAATGCATCGCACTATAGAGCACGCTGCACTTTAATTATGGTCACCTATACTTTGAGTAAACAACAGGTGCTTTAAGCATGAAAATATGCATAAACATAGTTTTTAACACTTAATGGAATATTATATTTAATTTGATTTATTATTGTAATTACTTTCAAAATGTTTCACAATTATCAAGAAGACCTTTGTTATTTTTGCATGCTATTACATTTTCTTGTGAAATCCTATAACACAAAAATTACACCTTGTGTATTTTTGTAACTATTCAGAAAAGATTGTTTCATTAATAATTACAACCCATTTTACTTCCACGGACTCACATTTTCTTCTAAAAATATGTAATGCTCTTCGAAATATGCGAAACATAAAAATTTTATGTTGCATGTGAAATCTAATTACAGTGCTGAATTTTTTCAATTCGTCTAATGAAAGCATCATATTAAGCTATAAAAATATTCTCGGGAGAATTGGATTGGAGCAGCATAAAATTATCACTCGATTATAAAGAAGCTTTTGCAAATTAATCTAGTTACGTAGAAACTCTCTTTCAAGAAACATTCTATAAATACAAAATCACAAATTGGACTTTTAAAAACAAACGAAAAGGTACATCTGTTGTGTTTGCACAATATGCTATTATGAGACGCAATAAAATTTATTAATCTCATAATCAAAATTTCATACAAGCACTAAAATGTAAGGTACCTATACCAATTAAAGCCACATTAAATACACACAATAAACTCACAATAAACTGTGTTATATCAGAATTAACATTTTAAATGTTGTGGGATGTTATATTTATAGATATTAGGTAGCTTTCATTACAAAAAGTAAAAAGCTACCTATTGCAGCCGTTCGGAGGAAAACAATTCCGGAAAATTTCGGTATATTTTCACCGAAATTCACCGTGATTATTGCACTGAGCGAGGAAATCGAATTTCCTAGATGAAGTGGGTAATTACTGTCGGATTGCATCTTATTCTCGTAACACTGTTGATTGATGTCATAAGTTCTTTTTTAATAATTTTATTAGGATGGATTACGAGATGATTCCTTCTTTCGGAGATTACTTGATGATGGGTATTTTCAATATGAAAGACGTTTTTCTTATGTAATTTTGAAAATTATGAATTTTGGATAATTATTTTCATTCTAATATTTGGAAAAAAGATATGTATTCCATTTTAATACTGTCATTAGAAAAAACATTCTGCCATCTCTCCAAAAGTAAATTTTTAAATATTTGCATTTTATGAAGGCAGCGCAGCGGTTAGAGCATACGCTAATAACGCGACGCAACTCGCAAGATAATGTTTAACCGATGGGGCGTTCTTTTCCAATTCCTCCTTCACATTTCAAAATTTTTAAATGATTATCTTGGCATGGGATATCTGAGATCGTTGTCTTTCTGGATTTTTACTTTCAATTCCTACTATTAGCTCACACCCTCTCTATATTTATATACATTTTTCAAATTTTCAATCGTTAATAAAATACTTTGTATTCATCCACTCAAGTTCAAAAAAAAAAATAAATAAATAAACTTGTAGTGGATGACACTTGATTTTAATACAGTTTTTTCAAATATTAATTCATTAATTAAATTAAATAACCAAAGTACTAGCATCCAAAACTTGAAGATAAATGAGCAGAATCACTCCATTAGGTTCCTCTCTTCGAAAGAGCCGCTACTACACCGCTACTACATGAAACTGTTGGCATGGTAACTGTTGACTCGTGATTATGCTTTAATGTTATTTTCTATACTCTTTCATATTATTTTTGGTACTCACGTATTATCCGGACCATTCTTATATTATTTATTAAAATGGAAAATTGCAAGGAAATTCGCTTTCTATTTTGCCACTTAATATTGTGATTCTGTCATATGTATATGCATATTTATATTAATTGTAATTATTTAATAAAAAGTAACTAAAATAAAATTTGTCTTTGATGACCTAAGTAGAAATTGACTTTTTTTTATATTACATGTTTTATTATTATTTTCCTATTTTTATTGCAGTTTTGTGTGTGTGTGTGTGTGTGTGTGTGTGTGTGCGTGCGTGTGTGCACTTTCAGTTTCAAAACTGCTCCGAGTTAGCTTGAGATTGTCTTCACTTTACTATAGTAGACCACCGCCCTCTGAATATTAGGCCTGTGCTCTGACAAATAATGGCAGAAGTCATAAGCGGATTTATTTCAATGTTTGTACTGTCCCTTGAATTTTAATAGCAGAATTTTCGAAAAGTATATTTTACCTTATTTATATGAAGAAAGATAATACGAGGAATATTTGAAAAAAATACTGTTATACAAATTCGTGGAATCGTACAAATGCTGAAAATAATCCGCCTACGACAACCGACTTTTTGTGTCAACGCATAGACCAAGTATCCAGACGTTAAGTACGTAGGCTCTTAACGAGTTTATCTCGAAAATTCAATCTTGCTCTTTCTTAAATAAAAGTACCTTTTTTTCCTATATATTTGACGGATGCAAAATTTGCATGTTTTTGTTTTGGTAGTAATTGGTAACTTTGAATTTTATATACTAATAGCAATTTACAAAATTTCATTTATTTTTAATATTTTAAGACTCGTGTCCATTATTGGAATGCTTAATTAGTCAATTTCCAGTAATGGTCACCCTATGTAGACACTGCTAAAAAATTCAATTTCAGTAATATTCATAATGCATAAATTATTTTGACTTAACTAAAACCCAAGTAATCAAACTTATTTTTTAAATTGCACTTACCAGTATGTAATAATACCAAAATTTTTTCGTGGGGTTAATAAAATTTTCAATATTTTAATCGAATTATATATTTTTATATAACTCTACCTTGCATATTTTATAATCTGACAATCAATGAAACAAATCAGGCAGCAGAGAATATTGTTTAAGGGCATAGAGAAAAAGGGGATTGGAATATAATAATTATTACTCTTAATTAAAAAAATAATTTTTAAAGAAATTCGTTAAGGGTGTCCGTTACTGTCACATCTACCCTATATGATTTTTTAAAGTTTTATACTAATTACACTAAATGTAGTAAAGTGACCCATAATTATGTTATAGTGCATTACATTAGCTGATATTCTTATGAAGCGATATATCACGTCCAAGGTAGATCGCGTATTATTATTATTATTATTATTATTATTATTATCAAGCAGGGCGGTCGCTCTGCCAAGCCAAGCTTAAAAAAAAAAAAAAAAACGCCACACAAACAACGCCAAGAACTGAACTAGACCGCTACTGCTTATTTACAGGAATCAACTTCGCAATGTTAAATCGACAAAACATGCCAGATTAAAATATCATATATATAATAAACCAAGAGTCGCAGAAATAAAAAACGAAAACTAGAAGAATCTAATGAAGAATTTCTTCAATTTAAGACCAAACTCATCTTCATAAGTGATTTATAAACAGAGATCTATAGATTTTTTTTAAAAAACGTCGAGTTACTTAAAATGATCACTTTTTTCTTCGTCAAACTTTTTTTTCAAACAACCTACAGACCTTAATATTCGGCAGAATAAAAAAAGAATTGCATTTTTGGACAAGTAATTACGTAATCTGTGTGCTTTTATAAAATTCAGTGTAAACAAATATTATTTTCTATCCTTAATTAGCAAAAAACTGTTAATTAACTTGGCGATTAAAAAATTATGCCAAAACAGATACAAAACCCGCCAACGACCATGTACCATCTATATAATAAAACCGTAAGTCATGTGACTGTCATCAACAGTTCCGGGATGTCCGTTTCACTTTTTCATATGCCAGGCGGCCATTTTTATTCAAAATTATTTTTGCAAATAAAACTGCATAAAAATTACATTTTTAGAAAGATCGTTCAAAATAAATTATTATTTGAGAGATGACTTACGTTCAATTATGTATACATTCTGCAATAACTTCAGTTTAAATTAGGTTCGCAGTTAAAATTCTCTATATATGAAAGTAAACAAAGAAAAAAGATTCATTCGTTGTGAATGTTTAAAATATTAAACCATGAATTTTTGGATCGCTGCCTGGCGTAAAAAAAATAATCCGCACCAGTGAGACAGTCAAAGTTTACCTTAATTCTGTTCCATACAACTCAACTTCCGGATCTTTTTTGACGTAAGTTGAACTCATGTAATAATATTTAATGGATCAAATTTCGAAAATAATTGTCAGCTTTTATTTTTTGCGCGTGCAAATTAGAAACGATACTTTAATTTGAAATCAAATGTTTTGATTTATGATAATTATTATTTTTCTATTTTCTATTTTAAATGAAAAATGTGAACGTCATGTATTTTAAATTGAAACAGCTGTCACGGACGCACCGGGGCTGGCGCGATTTTTGTTTTGCGCCAAATATGTTTAAGAATCTCCGCATTAGCGAACATATTGCAAGTGATAAGCAAACGGACATGAAGCATAAATTCTTAAGTGGGTTAAGCGGTTTTTGTCAAGAAAGATGAAATACATAACAACAAAAAATATGCGAAATGCTACCGCGATCGCAAAAGTTCTTGATTTATCTATTAGATTTTTCCAGTTATGCGAGGGATTAAGGAAAAAAATAAATTATGAATAAAAATAATTTGTTACAATGCTTAACATACATTTAAGGGCGACCAAACTGGTCGCCAGTGGCGGCTAGTCTCTATAATAAAACCGTAAGTCATGTGACTGTCATCAACAATTCCGGAATGCTCGCTTCACTTTTTCATATGCCAGGCGGCCATTTTTATTCAAAATTATTTTTTCGAATAAAACTTAATAAATGTTACATTTTTAGAAAGATCGTTCAAAATAAATTAATATTTGAGAGATGACTTACGTTCAATTATATATATATTCTTCAATAACTTCAGTTGAAATTAGCCTCGCAGTTCAAATTCTCTATCCATGAAAGTAAACAAAAACAAAAACAAAAACAAAAAAAAAAAAGATTCATTCGACGTGAAGGTTTAAAACATTAAACCATGGAGATAATCGTTCGTAAAGTAAGTTTTCCGTGAAAAATTTTTTGGAGCGCTGCCTGGTTTCAAAAAAATAATTCGTACCAGTGACACAATCAAAGTTTACCATAATTATGTGCTATACAACTCAACTTCATTCTTTATCTTTTCTTGATGTGAGCTGAATGTAAACAAATACAACTCCTGTAATGATATTTAATGAATCAAATTTCGAAACAAATTGTCAGTTAATTTGGTATTTATGTATTATACGTGCAAGGAAGAGAGACCACTGAAAATGATTGTTAATCACCAATCATATTTACCATTATTAATGACCAATCGCTTTCAAAACAGTAATTTAATATACATTTACAAAATACATAACATCATTAAGTACTTTTGTGTTATTTGGGCGCAAATCTCGCCAATAGCATATTTAAAATCGCCAATACCAGCTTTTATTTTTCGCGTGTGCAAATTAGAAACGATACTTTGATTTTGAAATCAAATGTTCTGATGGAACAGCTGTCGTAGACGCACCGAGGCACTATTAACTATAGAGTTGCAATATAGAGAGAAAAAACGGGTTGCTGTAATTAGAATTATAGGCGGTAATATTGGCGTGGCGTATTTACAAGTTACGGATCTTAATAGTCAGTAGACATTAAGCAGAAATGCCAAAATAAGGGAATTATGCAGTTATGAAAACTCCTGAACTATATCAAAATAGGAGAGCAGAGAAAAACAGAGTCGAACAGAGACCGGCATCTAGAAGGAAGTTCGTGAATTTTAATCAGATTCTACGCCACGGGTCAAAAGTGCTGATAGCAAATATGGTTTAAAAGGAATGTGATTATCAAAACTGGCTTCCAAAAGTTCAATGTTTCACCAAACCATACTCGAAAATTACGTGTTATAATATGCACCCCGATTATGTCACATTATTCAAGACGTTTTAAATGAGAATAATGATAGATTTTTTAATCTTCCGTAATCAAGTCTACAGCCAAAGTTAGCGAGAAACAAACAAACAAACAAAAGAATATTGGCAACAATATGGTTCAGTGTAAATGTGGATATCATTAAAGACTTTCACAAAATAGACTTCAATGCACCAAATCGTATTAACTAAAATACGCAATTTGGCAATGGATCCAATTACGGAAAACTACTTAATATGTTTAAGAATCTCCTCATTAGCAAACATATTGCGACTGATAAGCAAGCGGATATGAAGCATAAACGCTTAAGTTGGTTAAGCGGTTTCTGTCAAGAAAGACGAAATACATAACAACAAAAAATATGCGAAATGCTACCATAATCGCAAAAGTTTCTGATTTGTCTATTAGAATCTTCCGGTTTGGCGAAGGATTACGGAAAAAAATAAATTATGAATAAAAGTAACGTGTTACAGTGCTTAACATACATTTAAGGGAGACCAAACTGGTCGCCAGTGGCGGCTAGTCTGTATTATAATAGCACAAATCAGTTACAAGTTATAACAACATCAAATTTCATCTGCAAGTCAGCCATTTTCTTCTGAAGATATTTAAAAAAATAATAAAACTTCATAATTATAAGAACACACATTTTATCAAACAATTAAATATGACTGCAAACTGTGGCAGATGACTGTTTCCAACAAGAATAAGTATGAGAAATTCCCGTAAAGCGTATCGATCTGGGTGGCTCAGTCGCAGAGAGTCGGCACGGTATGCGTGACCTGGCCCAGGTCAATTTTTCAGTCGTGTTTGTTTAGTGCATTTAATTGTCTGATAAAATGCGTGTTCTTAAAATATTGTAAAATAAAGTAATCAGACGTAGTGTTTATGCTTTAAAAAATATTTTAAATATATAATATACGTTTTTGAAAGATCTTTAAAAATAAATTAGTTTTTGAGGGAAGATGTACCTTCTAAAATGTATACATTAAGAGTTATCGGTATTTAAAATTTCTTTCCAAACGTAAACAAAATTT